>KV006947.1:113954-142939 GCA_001598015.1 Dorcoceras hygrometricum
CGTATGGCTTCTAATCTAGCTACTGGTGCGAAAGTTTCATCGAAGTCTATTCCTTCCATTTGCCTAAAGCCTTGCGCTACCAGTCTAGCCTTATTTCTAGTTACTATTCCATCTTCATTCAGTTTATTTCTAAAGACCCAACGAGTACCTATGACTGAATGATTTTTAGGTCTAGGTACAAGTTCGTATGGCTTCTAATCTAGCTACTGGTGCAAATGTCTCATCAAAATCTATCCCTTCCATCTGCCTAAAGCCTTGCGCTACCAGTCTAGCCTTATTTCTAGTTACTATTCCATCTTCATTCAGTTTATTTCTAAAGACCCAACGAGTACCTATGACTGAATGATTTTTAGGTCTAGGTACAAGTTGCCATACTTTATTGCGCTTAAACTGATTCAATTCTTCCTGCATAGCTTCTATCCAGCTTGGGTCAGCTAAGGCTTCATCTATTATATTAGGTTCTATATGCGAAATGAATGCAGCATCAAAATGATCATACTCAGATAGCTGGCCTCTAGTGCGAACAGGGGATTCAAAATTACCTATGACTTGCTCAGGTGGATGATTTCTATTCCACCGAAGATCAAGTCCAATGGGATTTGATTAATGTTCCCCCTGAGTTGCTGGATGGTTTGCAACGACTGGATCAGCAGACGCCATTTGATGTGAATCGCTAGCTTGTGCGTCTGCTTCCTGCTGGTGAGAGGTGCTCGCGGCTGGTACATCAGCAGGTGGCCTTGATGTGCTCTTGACTGGTTCACCAGTCGATGATCTTAAATGATGAGTTCTTGCGGCTGGTTCACCAGTCGATAGTCTTGATGCTAATCCAGTAGGAGTCGCGACTGGATGTCCAGCAGGTGAACTTGCGACTTGTTCAATATCCCTTGCGACTGGTTGACCAGTCGAGGCTTGAGCGTCGTCTGCTTGTATATAGCTTTGATTCTTCGATGCTTCTTCACCAGCAGATGGTGCACTTGTGATTCGATCCTGCGACTGATCCACGTTAGTTAAATCAATAACAACTGGAGTACCTACTGGATCTAGTTGAACGTTGTTGTGCATTGTGACCACTGCTGGTTGTTCCTCCGCAGCTGATTCTCTTTGTGCCACGTCATCGTCTGAGTCTTCAAGAGATGTTGATTCCAGTCGTGAGCACAAGTCGTGAAGGCTTGCAGCTGAGTTGGACTTGAAACTTGTTTCATCGAAAACTACATGAGCAGTTTCCTCAACATTTAAGCTTCTGCTGTTGAACACTCTATAAGCTTTGCTTACTGCTGAATATCCCAAGAAGATACCTGCATCAGATTTTGGTTCAAAAGCTGTTAGATGCTTCTTACCATTGTTGTGAATGAAGAATTTGCATCCAAACACCCTGAAATAAGAAATATCAGGCTTCTTGCTATTCCAGATCTCATAGGGAGTTTTATCAAGCATCCTATTTATCATTGATCTGTTCTGAGTATAGCATGTTGTATTAATTGCTTCTGCCCAGAATTTTTGCGAAATTCCTGAATAAGCAATCATAGATCTAGCAGCTTCTTTTAAAGTGCGATTTCTCCTCTCAGCTAGGCCATTTTGCCGAGGAGTTCTAGCTGCTGAAAGCTCATGCTTTATTCCAATGTCATCCAGATAAGAAGATAATTTTTGATTTAAAAACTCTGTTCCTCGATCACTTCTTATCCGGTTGACTGTACAAGATTTGTCATTTTGTAAACGTTTTAAAAGCCTAATCAACTGGTCAGCGGTATCTGATTTTGCTTTTAAAAACACCACCCAAGTATATTTGGAAAAATCATCAATAACAACTAGGGTGTAGTTCATTCCCCCTAAGCTGGTTATAGAAACAGGACCAAAAAGATCCATATGCAAAAGCTCTAAGCTTCGGGAAGAACGTTTACCGCCTTTTGATTTGAAAGTAGATTTGATTTGTTTTCCTAGTTGACAAGCAGCACAAATCTTGTCCTTGGAAAAAGATATTTTAGGCAAACCAGAAACCATATCACGCGTTCTCAAAAGCTCTAAGCTTCGGGAAGAACGTTTACCGCTTTTGATTTGAAAGTGATTTGATTGTTTTCCTAGTTGACAAGCAGCACAAATCTTGTCCTTGGAAAAAGATATTTTAGGCAAACCAGAAACCATATCACGCGTTCTCAATTTAGCAATAGTTTTGAAGTGCAAATGATTCATTCGCTGGTGCCACAACCAGCTCATGGAAGAGCCAGCTGCTAGACACAAATGTTCAGACTTCTCTTGTTCTAACCAGTTGATAACGTAAGTGTTCCCAGAACGCTTACCCACCAACACAGTTAGACCAGTTGAGTCCTGAACTGTGCACGTGTGTTGTTGAAAATTTACAAGAAAACCTTTGTCACAAAGTTGACTGATACTAATCAAATTGTAACGCAAGTTATCAACAACAAGTACATCAGCAATTGAAATGTTACCGTGGATAAGCTTACCCTTACCCACAGTGTTACCATATGCGTTATCTCCGAAGACAATTTTTGCTCCTTTGTGTGGAATCACATCTTTCAGCAGCTTCGGATTTCCAGTCATATGTCTTGCGCATCCACTGTCCAGGTACCATATTTTTGATGTGTATGCTGATTCGTACCTGCTGACCTGCACGCAAGAAACTCACTCTTGGTACCCAATTTTACTTGGGTCCTGATTGGATTACCCCTTTCGCGACCCAGATTTGAACAATCCTTACGGTTTTTCCACTTCTAGGATCCACGAAAGTGTGTGCAAAATCTCGTGCTGTTCTTTTGAGTTTTGGTTTCATATAATGATCATATTGATCTCTCCTCTGCTGAAACTTTTTCCAACCCGATTTAACCTTCTTCGAGTTATGCCATGACTGGTTGGGAACAAATGGTTTTTGACTAGCTTTCGCTTTGTCTTTATCCAATCTGTTCTTTATCCAGTTAGGCTTGGAACTCTCAGGTTTTGAAAAGCCTATACCAGCTTTTCCATTTTCGTTCAGCTTTGGGGAGTTCTGATTATCATACTTCACCGACTCAAGACAATTATATATCATATCAGCTTTGACAAAGCTCATTTTATTGAACTTGTCGTGGGCTGATCGTGATTGAGTACTCGACTCTCCTTCACAGAACTCACTATCGTTGAATCCAATACCAGTCTTATCACTGGCTTGCTTTTGGTTTTCACATAGCTTTTGGAGAGTAAGATTAGCCTTGTTCCAGGAG
The DNA here is from genome assembly GCA_001598015.1 of Dorcoceras hygrometricum. NCBI lineage: Eukaryota > Viridiplantae > Streptophyta > Magnoliopsida > Lamiales > Gesneriaceae > Dorcoceras > Dorcoceras hygrometricum. Next base: position 117,167 of record KV006947.1, read on the forward strand.
CTCATTTCTACAGTCGATTTAGCAACTTCAGCCTTGAGCTCGCTGATCTCATTTCTCAACATCTCATTCTCAGCTTGTAGCTTACTTAACTCAGTTTTTAGAATGTCAGCATCCTCTAGTTCATCAGAACTTGATTCAGCTGAACTACTCATTAAACTTATGTTTTCAGCCTTAGCTTCCTCGAATGAATGAGAAAGCTTACGGTACTCTTTTACCATGTCATTAAGTGCTATGACAAGGTCATCTCGTGTAAATTCAACATTAGAAAAATCAAATACCTCATCTTCATCTGTTTGGTCAGCCATGAAGCAGTGAACCTCCTCTTGTTCACTCTCGCTTGAAGATGAGCTGCTGCTGGATGTATCTGAGTCGCTATCAGCCCAGCTCTTGGTGCTTTCTTCAGCCACCAACACTTTGCGATCATGCTTGCAACTGAATCTTTTGTTGTTTCTGTTCTTCATCTTTCTGTCGCTTGATCTTTCTTTGAACTTGTCCTTGGACTTCTCAACATTTCTTTCATTATCTTCGTCATCGCGTTTGTATCGCTCCTCTTTCCTGTAGCGATCATCAGCTCTTCTATCTTCTCGCTTGTATCTATCATCTTTCTTTGGTCTGTTGCAATCAGCAGCAAAATGACCTGGACGATCACAATTATAGCATTTCAAATCAGAAGATACTTTATCAGATTTGTTATAATTATTGAAAGAAGTAGAAGGGTTGAAAGATCTTCTCAGGTATTTCCCAAACTTCTTAACGAAGAGGGACATGACGTCATCAGAGAGTTGATCTGCTGATTTGCTCGTTCGAGCTTTGCGCCTAGAAATGAGTTTTCGATAACCAGCACTTACATCCATTGTCGTTGTCAAGAACTTCGACTGGAAAAACGCTTGGAAGAATTCATCTGCTGATATGCATACGCGTTTTTCCATCTGCTGATTCCTTTAGCCATAAAACGATGTCGTGTCAACTTATTTAAGTGACGCCGTTTTGCTATCTTTGTAAAGCATCTGCTGGTTAACAACATTTAGCTATCTGCTGAAATCTCTAAGGAACGCTTCTGCTGAATCAATCAAAACGCTGTCGTTCTAACTTAACCAAACGCTGTCGTTGCAACTTAATCAAACGCTGTCGTTGCAACTTTCAACAAATAGACTAAACCAACTGTTGATCTCTTCAAGAAAGCTTCTGCTGATTACTTCATCTGCTGATACGAAACTGTGCATTCCACGAAGTCATTCCAACTTATCAAAACGCTGTCGTATACACTTCTTAGCTAAAACACGCTGAAGACTTAAATCGGTATCTGCTGATCGAGACAACAACATCTGCTGAATGCTCTTTAATGAAGTATCTGCTGAATCTCTCTCAATACTAATCAACCACTGAAAGCATACCATCTGCTGAAATACTACTTGAAAACGTCAACTGCTGAAATCGCTACTGTAGATAAATAAACTCCTGCGACAACCGATTGTCCAATAGCAACTTGTCTTATTTTTGTTATCACCAAAACTTATAAATTTGTCCTAACACTCACTTGTATGAACTCCTAGCAACTCCACAAACTTCACAAACTTCCACGCAGACACAGCTGCTGGTTTACAACACTTTGTAATATTTTCAAACGGCCTTGAGAGCACGTTTGTTACAGACTCAATCAAATGATTACAACAATGAATAAACGTATGTGAGTGCTGTAAAATCCTCTGGTTTCTAAACAAAGAAACACGATTCAACAATGTGAACCAGAGGATGACTCGAAGGTATTTTTCTCTGAAGATCAATGGGAAAGTTCTTCGAGTCTTTGAGCTTTTTGAATAACTTCAACAAGGGATGGCTCAAAATTAATTCGGCAGATTTTCAGCAATAGCAATAGCAAGAGTTGTAGTTTCAATTCAAAACTGCTGGTATTTATACTCTTCGCTCAACGGTCGATAAAATCTGATAAGGCAACAAAATCCTTTTTAAAATACTGACAATCGTACGCCGTCAATTCTGCTCCACTACATGGTAACATATAATTTCCATATATGTGCAATCCCGTTGTAACGATATCTGCCAAAGTGTACTATTTACCCAGAAATGGTACCAATCTTGTCTCTTTAATTCCAGGCAGTTGTACGATTCTGTTATGACCATCGATCTTTTCCAATTGAGTATACGATCGAATTTGAATCAAATTAATGCTTGCGCCTGAAATCATTTCTGTTGGGAGATAGTTCTTTCTTGAAGACGATTGAACAGTGACTATCTGTCGCGGTAAACATATCTGACCATTTGCAATTTCAGCAATGCTGACGTCATCATATCTGTTACTCTACTGTAGCTGACGTCATCATATCTGTTATACAACCATTGTCGCTATATCTGATGGTGACGTCATGGTATCTGATATTTCTACTATGCTCATAGCAAACGATGTCTCGTTGAACTTACTGTTACCAAATCTGTTGATAGCAAACGTTACTCGCACTGTTCCAATAACAAATATTGTTGCGTTATCTGGTGTCAGCAAACATCTCTTGCACTGTTTCGATATCTATTGGCAGAAAACTTTCCCGATACAATAACGATGTCTGTTGGTAGATATCTTCGCTAATACAATCTTCAAGTCTGTTTTCAGCAACCATTACTGATCCAACAGCGATATCTGTCGACAGCAACAAACATTCTCAAAACACTTCCAACAGTAGATACCTGACCCGATAACCGAAATTCAGAACCCGAAACAGATCAACTCTGTAACCTGGTAACAAATCTCAAAGCCAAACTGATAATTGTTGTTAGCAACTTGATATCTTATGAATAGATTATTCGATTATCTTCGTTAAGTCCAAATCTTTTCTTATTTTTGTTATCACCAAAACTATAAATTTTATCCTAACAAGAGTGTAGCAAGAAACAGCGTTTACTTGCCTTTTTCTGCGACACAATTATATCAAGCGTTTATAGCTTGGATCAACACACAACCCGTTCACTTCCTGTGAAAAGATTTGAAACTTTGTTCGGTTTTCATGCAGATAGAACCGCTTGTGAAATGTGAAATATTTGAGAATGTAATATGTATGAAGTGTTTATGGAGCATGTTTTCTTTCAAAAGTGCTACTCTAATTTTACCAACAACTGAAGATGCAAACTGAACCATTTATATTTAAAAAAAGGAAATAAGTCGGCTTGTCTGGACCAGCTGGACAGCTCTTGTAACCGTGTCTCAAATCTAAAAACAATCAACTATATGAAAGCTGATTGACAATTGCATTTCAAATAAATCTCTCAATTCTTTAAACTTTCTAATTGTGGATTTAAATGTTTTTGGGCGTTACAGATATGCCATGCAGCCTGACAATCTCTCTGATTTAAAGCTCTGCGTATTGTGTCAGGGTGAAAGTAGTCTTCACCGGTAAGAAATGCGCTGACTTGGTGAGTCTGTCCATAATCGCCCATATCGCTGTGAATCCTCTAGGGCTCCTGGGTAATCTGACCACAAAATCCATCGTAATGTGCTCCCACTTCCACTCGGGAATAGGGAGTGGCTGCAACAACCCTGCCGATCGCTGGTGCTCTGCCTTGACCTGCTGACAGGCCAAGCACTCGGATACAAATCTCCCAATATCCTTCTTCATACCCGACCACCAATACAACATCTACAAATTTCTGTACATCTTCGTACTCCCTGGGTGGATGGGGTACGTTGATGCATGAGCCTCTGCTAAGATCTCAGCTCTCAGCTGGCCAGTTCTCGGAACCTACATATGGCCTCTGAAACGGACGATCCCATCCTCAACTGTATACAGACCTCGTCCTCTGCCCTCATCTCGCTGTCTCCACTGTAGTAAATGCTCATCAGAGGCTTGCCCATCTCTAATCCTCTCTCGAAGAGTTGGCTGAACTGTGAGCGCTGCCAAACTGGTGCACAGCCTCCTGAATAGAACTCCAGCCCAAACCTCTATATCCCAGTCTGTAGTGGCCTCTCGATTGCAAACATGACACTACTGCAGTCTTCCGGCACAAAGCGTCTTCCACCACATTAGCTTTCCCTGGATGGTAGCTAATGTCACAGTCATAGTCCTTCACCAACTCTAGCCATCAGCGCTGCCTCATGTTCAGCTCATTCTGGGTGAAGAAGTACTTGAGGCTCTTGTAGTCATTGAAAATTGACACTTATCCTCGTACAGGTAGTGTCTCAAATCTTCACAGCGAACACTACTACTAAAAGCTCCAGATCGTGCGTTAGATAGTTCGGCTTATAACTCTTCAACTGCCTCGACACATAAGCGATAACCTTGCATCCCTGCATCAGAACTGCACCCAAACCTCTCAGGGAAGCATCTGTGTACACTACAAACTCCTCATGATCCACTGGCATCGCTAACACTGGGGCTGAAGTGAGGGCCTCCTTCAGCTGATCAAAGATCATCTAGCACTCGGGACTCCACACATACTTCGTGTTCTTCTTGGTTAGGGCTGTCAAGGGAACTAAAATCGAAGAGAAGCCCTTGATAAACTTGCGGTAGTATCCTGTTAACCACAAGAAACTGCAAATCTCCGCTGCATTCCTTGGAATCTCCCAGTTCTGTACTGCCTCCACCTTCGATGGGTCGACTGAAATCTCATTTCTCGACACAATGTGCCCCAATAATGTCACCTGCTCAAGCCAAAGCTCGCACTTGCTGAACTTGTCATACAATCTGTGCTCCCTCAACGTCTGCAGAGCTGTCTTCAAGTGCTGCCTATGCTCCTCCAAGCTCCTCGAATATACCAGAAAGTCGTCGATGAAAACAATGATGAACTGGTCCAAGTATTGTCTGAAGACCCTGTTCATCAGATCCATGAAAATCACTGGGGCATTCGTCAGGCCAAACGGCATCACCAAGAACTCGTAGCAGCCGTAACGTGTCCGAAAAGCAGTCTTGGACACGTCCTCCTCTCTAACCCTCAACTGATGGTAGCCAGACCTCAAATAAATCTTCAAGAAAACCGAATCTCCCTGCAACTGATCAAACAAATCCTCAATCCTCGGGAGTGGGTACTTATTCTTCACTTTAAATCTGTTCACTCCCGGTAGTAAATACACAATATCATGCTGTCGTCCTTCTTCTTCAGAAACATAACTGGCACGCCCCATGTAGAAAAGCTAGGGCGTATGAACCCCTTGTCGAGCAACTCCTAAATCTGCTCCTTCAACTCCTTCATCTCGGTAGGAGCCAAACTATACGGTGCCTTAGAGATAGGCACTGTACCTGGCATCATCTCGATAGAAAACTCCAACTCTCGCTCCGGTGGAACTCCCGCTACATCATCAGGGAAGACATCTGCAAAATCCCTGACTACCTCCAAATCGAAGAGTGAAGGGCTTGTTGAAACTCCTGTAGCGGTAACACTGGCCAAGAATGCCTGACATCCGAGCTCAACTAGCTTCCTGGCCTATAGAAAGGATATGAATCTAGGCTTACGCGGTCTCCTCGCTGCCTCAAATAAGAAGGCCTCCTGCCTTGGCGGCCTGAAAGTCACTGACCTTCGCTGAAAGTCGATCACCGCTCGAAACGCCGTAAACCAATCCATACCTAGGATGAGGTCGAATCCTGACATCGACAAAACGACCAAATCTGCTCTGACTGCATGATCCTGGAACATAAATCGCCAATCCCTACACAACGCTGATCGTCTTCAACTCCTCTCCTTACGTAACCATCACGGCGATAGCTACTCCCAAGCTCTCCGGAATAATCCCCATACTCTGTGTGAACGCACTAAAATAAACGAGTGGGTCGCCCCTGAGTCTAGCAAGGCGAGGGTAGTGACACCTAGCAGACGAATCTCGTCTGAAACAGAAACGTCACACAGGTACGCGTTTACGGTCAAACTAGATCCCAAAAAGAAGTTTAGATACGTAAGAAATTTCTAAGTTAGCTATTCCTATCCGTCTAAGTTCCAAAAGCAAGTTCTAGAAGGTCTCTAATAGGTTTAATTTAATCAATCTAGTAACCTAAGGCATTGCATCTCCTAGCAGTTCTCTACTCAGAAACTAGCGGATCTGTAGTCCCGGGAAACTACTTGGGTCCCTGCTTGTGGAATCGCTCAGCCACATCCTCCTCATGGGACTTCCCAGAACGCTCTGACTGCCTCTCTAGCATCCTGGTGATCCCAGCCAGCATATCCATGCTAGCCCTCTCATATGGCGTCAACTGCGGAGGAGGAGGAGGAGTAGGAGGTGCATCAACATCCTGTTGTTCCCTAGCACGACTGGGAGGCATACTGGTACGCAAAACCCTTCACGTAAATCTAAGTGCATGACTAGGCGTCTAACTCTTAAACTCCTAAGGTAAAACTAATGCAGAAAATGGAACATGCATAATGTGAAAATAAACATGCATCATAAAACTATAAAACTTACAGACTGGCAGTGCGACTTTCGAGCTCCAAGCAGCAGGATAGTACCCCACCAAAACCATCGCTTTGATACCAACTGAAACAAACCGTACTCCAGAATTTTTTTAAAAAATCATGTGCAGAATAAATGAATAATAGGTATGGCTCGTTCCCTTTTAAATCATTTTCTCAATAATACTTGAAACAGAAATAATTAAATATTTTAAAACATAGAATCATCCATACTGTTTAAAAACCAGACCGAGTAAAAGTACTGAACATGAACATGCTAAAATCAATATCTGAAAAGCGTATCACATCAAAGATAAAACATCAATGCGGCTACGAGGTACAGCTGCAGCGGCTGATCATAGATCCTCACCACCAGTCGGGATAAAATCGCAGGGTCATCACGTGCACCATTTAAACCTAGTGAGCCTAAAGGCTCAGCATGCTCTATCTTTTAAAATAGCAAGGTACTTAATAATAAAACCACATGCAAGCACATACGTGTAATAAAATAACATTAAATAATGCATGCATGGATGGTCCTAAAACATGGTTCGTAACATCAGTCGTAATGTATCATAATCATATAACATATATCATAAGGCATGACGTAACGTAACACAAAAATGTATGAGTCGTATTTGTGAAATGTGAGAGAGCGTATGACTGATCAGTCGAAATAACCAACGTACGTGACGGTGCGGTTCACCCGACCTTACCTCGGGATCCCAAGCACCTCCTATGACACTTCACCACGTCATGATCACATGGATCCCTAGGCTCGTAATACATAAAAACAGGGGATCCTCGGGCCCGGCTACCCGGCTAGCTCCCATCATAAACTTGAAACAAGTCACTTCAATTCCTCGGATTTTCTTTTTAAAGAACATGCCTTTATCATTTCATAAAACATTCATGATGCATGCATACATAAAATCATGCAATTTAAAAGCTTAGCCCGCCAATATATATTTAATTCTTTCCATTAAAACATTTTCGTACATAACATACTACATATATAATTAAATATATATTCACGGGCTTCTACATTTTCTACTCTGGTCAAGGACTGGTTCAGGAGCCTTGTCCACTACTTCTAAGCCCAAAAGAAGCTAGACTTAAATTAAAATGAACTTGGCCTAACACATGACTTGGCCCATAACATAAAATTCAACCTTTGAAAATTGACTAAGGTACTAGATTGACCCAAATAAAATCACATGACCAATTTTGACTTAAATTAAAATCTCATGACCAATTTTGACTAAAATTTAAAATTCAATAACCTCAATTTTTACTTTAAAACTTAAAATAAAGTATTAGGTCCAAATTAATAAAAGTTTGACTCAACTTAAAACATTTGACTAATTTCTTTAAAATTTGACCTTTGACTTAAAATTAAAATAATCGGTCCAAAATTAAAATAACTTGGACCAAATTTAAAATATTTTGACTCGACACATGATTGACCGATCCGGTCCAATTGAACCGACCCGCCGGTCCAACCGAATCGGGCCACACACACAAACCTACACTAAAACACACGCACGCCTCCATGCACCGCGACCAGCCGTCGTTCATCTCCATCATGCGACCTGCTCCGGCCGCCCCTGGCCCGGAGGCCCGCCGGCTGGACCACCCCCAGGCCCAGCCGGCCCCAACTGGACCAGCCATGGCTCGAACCATGATCCACATGGTTAGGCCGAAGCCTCACACTAACGACGATCTTCGCGTGGCTGCCCGAGCAGCCATGGTTCGACCAACATCTAGCCACATCTCTACCTCCATGGACCACCTCTAGCCCTCCCTTGGACAACCAAGACCCATACTCAAGCCCCCTAGTATAGCCTTGACCGAAGCCTCACAAGATTGGATCAAAAAACATGTTAGAAAATATGGCACATGCATGGATTTCAATCATGAAGCATAGATCTAAACAAGTTGCATACATACATTGAGAAAGCAGTATACTATAGCTTATATGGTGAGAAAAGGAATCGATATTATATGCCTGTGTTAGGATCAAGCGCTTACCACTAGGCCAAAAGCTATAGCTATTAGCCAAGGTGCAACTTTATTTCCTTATAATGTGGCAGCGCAGAGTGCACCTATTATGTGCTTTAGGGTTGGGTTGTTAGGCCCATGAGTCAGGGGAGGTGCGTGTCTAACTGCTGGTGCTGTCTCAATTCCCTTAGAGATCAGTCTTACCCTTCCCCTACCGCCGGACCTATCCCCAGCAGAGATAGTATTACCCGTTAAGATCTGGCATCACAATTTTACAGCCCACATGGCTAACCAGATCAAACGGCGCAACGTCAGCAGCTTGACGTACGAGAACTTCCCAGGAGGTCACCCATCCAAGTACTGTTCTCACCCTTGCACGCTTAACTCAACACAGTGGTAGCGTTGAACTCCTCTTGCTGAGACGCTTCGTTTGGATATTGTTTTCGAACGTTTGCTTGAAGCTGGTGAGGTGTGCGAAGACATCTTCCTTGTGTAGTCTGTTGGCATAAGCGTCGGATTTCGCTCCTAGCTTTTTGGGGTAAGTTCAGATCCTACCTTTAAGCTTGTTAGAGCTTTCTGTGATGTTTGGCGAGGTAGGATAGTGCTGGTTGAGTTGTAGCTCCCGGCTGTTGTTTTTTGTGCTTTGGTTTTTGAGCAGTTGTTGTGTTGCCGTTGAGCAGGTGGTCGATCTGCGTCATTGTGGCAAGCTGCTTTGTTGTAATTATAGCTCAGAAGACTTGAGGTACGGATCTGAGCTTGTTTACAGCTTAGGATTGAGCATGGATTATATGCTTGGCTGTGTGTGTGCTCTGTGCTGTTATTACTTGTGCCTGTGTTATAATATCAGGTGATGCATTTGCATACACGCATATTGCTGTCGAGCCCTGTTTTGCTAGCTATGCCTGTTCTGTTGAATTGTGAGTACCAGGATGCTATGTTCAAGGACGAGCGGGTAGTTCCCGTATACCTTGGAGGCTGAAAGGGTAACTCTCGTACCTCATTCTCCCTGCTAGGTCTGTTAGCTGTTATGAGCGAAGTGGGTAGCTCCCACATCTTATGAGTGAGCAACAGCAGGTGGAGCTGTTTGTTTAGCATCTGGTACGGTGTACTGGAGATGATTGGGTAGCTCCCATGTGCTCAGTATACCCGTGGCCACGAACTGATTGTTCCTTTGTTTAGATCTTGCTGTTGAGCTATTGTTAAGATCCTTGGGCTCCCTGCTTTCGGTTGTAGCTTTGATCCCTCGCATAGCATTTGCATATTTATCTATGTTTTCCTTATGCTGTATATTGCTGCTCTCCGTACTGGGGTTGACCCTGAGGTCCCTCTGGGGCTGGTGTTGTTGACTGTGTGTTGTTTTTAGGTTTCCCAGGTTTCTCTGCTGGTCGTGGCTTTGACCCAGCTAGAGGTGCCCCAGGAGGTGGATAGAGTGTCCCAGTTAGCGTATAACTTATATGTACTAGTACTGTTAGCCGGAAAATGCCCTGTGCTTGTGGGATTGTGTTATCCGTTGTAGTACTGGTATTTGTGTTTGTATAATGTTGTACTGTTGTATCGTGTATTTGTAAATTGGGATATTTTAAGTACGATTGTATTTTAAATTATATGTTTTAAACCTTCAGGCCAAAAGCAAAAATTTTAAGCCACTTTTTGTAAGCTTCCGCTATGTTTGCATGGTTTAACTCTGAGTAGAGCACGAGGCCTGACATGGACAAAATCTTCTGTTTCGCTAGGTAAGCTACCAGAAGTCCGAAAACCATTAAATGATAACACTGGTTTAGGCTTCAGTTCGGACTTGTGTGAAAAATATACTCAATCAAAACTGACGACAAATTCAAGAAATTTAGTTTTTTCAAATCAAGAGTGATACATGACACTTTTGAATCGGTTAAATATGATGATCAGATCGTGACTCAAGTGAAACAGAAAGGAAAAATGGGCATAGATTATGTTGAACTTGAGAACTGAAAGTCAAGCTGGCTTAAGAACAGATTGGAAAGATCCCAGTAAATTCTGATCAGTGTCCTTCTGAACTGAACCAGCAAAATTTTAGTTCGAAGAAGGTAAAAAAACGTAAAAATATAAAGGTTCAGAAGAGAAGCAATCTACATTGTTAAAATATAAAAAAACAAAAAATCAATGGATAGCGCACTGCTTTTTCAAGTACCTTGCTAGACACGTATACTGGAAAACATTTCAAAGTAATTAAAGTATGGTCCCAAAAGGTTAATCCAATCCGGACTCAAGTAAAATTGGGTACCAAAAATTTCTTTTCTGATTGCAGGCAAAAGGGAAAGCTTATTCAAGAAATCCATCTGGTATCTAGATAGTGGATGTTCCCAAAACATGACAGGAACCAAAGCTGCTTTCAGAAATAAAAAAAATAACAAAGGACCAAAATTCACATTGGGGGATAAATCAACAAGTGAAACTGCAGGTAAGGGTAAGATTTTCCATTGTAACATTATCATTAATGATGTGCTCTTAGTTACGAATCTATACTTACTTGATCAGCATTAGTCAATTATGTGAGGATGATTACGTAGTTAACTTCCACAAAACACATGCACAGTTCAGAACCCTGTTGGTTTGACTGTTCTTACTGGACATAGATCGGGAAACAATTATAAAGTGAACTGGTCAGAGAAGTTGGTAATTGAGTCTACATATTTAATTGATGATTCTTCCAAAGCATAGTTATGGCATAAACGCATGAATCCTAGAAATTTTAAAGCCATTGCCAGTCTGAGAAAGCATGATTTAGTCACCGGTTTGCCCAACATTGATTGTACAAAAGACAAGCTTTATTCCTCATGTCAGCTTGGAAATCAAGTCAGGTCTATATTTAAAAATAAGGGTTTTAATTCCTCTTCTCGAAGCTTAGGGTTGTTTTACATAGACCTTTTTGGTCCTATACCAATAATGAGCTTAGGGGAAACGAAGTACACCCTAGTGATTGTTGATGATTACTCTAGGTTTACCTGAGTAATATTTTTAAAATACAAAGATCAGACCGCTTGACCAGCTGATAAAGATTTTAAAACGAATTCAAAATGAGAAATCTTGTTCTATCAATCGGATCAGGACTGACCGTGGTACGGAATTTTCAAATAAAAATTTATCCTCCTACCTTGAATTGAACAGAATCAGGCATAAGTTATCTGTGGCCATATCACCTCAGTAGAATGGTTTAGCTGAGCATTGGAATCATACTTTAAATGAGGCTGCAAGACCAATGCTTGCTGATTCTAGGATTTCTCAAAAGTTTTGGGCAGAAGCTATGAACACTGCATACTATACGCAGAACAAATCGATGATCAAAAAGAAACAATGAAACATGTAGAACTGGAATGGAAAACAACCTAACATTGCATATTTTAAAGTTTTTGGTTGTCGATGATACGTTCATAACAATGGAAAAATGCATTTGTCTACTTTTGATGCACAATCGGATATTGGCATTTTTCTTGGTTATTCAGCTGTCAGCAAAGCTTATCGTGTTTTTAACAATAGAACGTTGACAGTGAGAAGTCTATTCATTTTAAATTTTATGACTCAATTTTTTATTCTAACTACATTTAAACTATTAATTATATTAACAACATATTAGAATCTACTAATGTAATTGAATCGAGTGATGAAGAGATGCAGGTTAGAAGAACAGTATAAGATGCTCCAGCTGATGCAGCAGTCTGTGTCCAAGCTGTTGATGCAGGAGACGTTCAAGTTGATCCAACAGAACATGTCCAAGCTGTTCCAAATGCAGATGATCCAGTATTCAGCTTAGGCAAGGAACAAGAAGGGAAAAACTTACCTATTGAACCAGAAGAAACCAATCATAGCATTTCAGATCACCTTGGACCTAGTTTCCGATGGAGTAAGAATCATCCACCCGAGCTTGTCATTGTAAGCCTTCTACATTGCTTATAACGCGAGGTCAGATGATGGACGAATATTTTAACTCTCCATTCATTTCACATATAGAACCTAAGAAGGAAAAAGATGTCTTAGCATATCCAAGCTGGATAGATGTTTAGCAGGAAGAACTTAGTTACTTTTAATGAAATAGAGTATGGGATTTAGTTTTTATACCTACAAATCAAACCGTGATAGGTATTAAATGGGTCTTTAGGAACAAATAAAAAAATGGTACTATTGTGAGAAATAAGGTTAGAATAGTGACTCAGGATGTAGACAGAAAGATGGCATAGATTTTGATGAGACCTCACACCTGTAGCCAGATTAGATGCTATTAGAATATTTATTTCATATGCAGAATTTAAAAATTTCAAAGTCCTTCAAATGGATGTCAAAATTGAATTTTTAAATGCAATTCGAAGTGAGGATGTCTGTGCTGCATTACATCTTGGCTTTGTAGATCATACTAAACCAGATTATCCTTATAAATTGGGTAAAGCTCTGTACGGTCTGAAACAAACACCAAGCGGTTGGTATGATACTTTATCAAAATATTTACTTGATCATGATTCTTTTATCGGCTCTGTTGAATAAACATTGTTCAAATTCATCAAAATAATCATGTTTTATTAGTAAGATATATGTTATATGACATTATTTTGGCTCAAATAATCCTAAGTTGTGTGCAATATTTTCGAAGCTGATGTAGGATAAGTTTGAGATGAGCATGATGGGCGAGCTGACATTTTTCCTCGGTATACAAGTGAAGCAGCTTGAGAATGGAATTTTCATAAATCAAGACAAGTTCACGAAAGAACTTTTTAAGAAGTTTGGGATTGACAAATGTTCAAGTGCTGCAACCCCGGTGAGTGCTTGAATCAAACTGGATAAAGATGAAGCTGGAACTGACATTGAGGTATCATTATATTCATAGTTTTCATGTGTGATCATTTCCAAGCTGATCCAAAAAAATCCCATTACACTATTGCAAAACGTATTTTGAAATATCTAAATGTTACTCAGAACGTGGGTCTTTTGTATACTTAGGACTCAAGCTTCAATTTAATTGGTTATTGAGATGCAGATTCCTGATATTGTAAGATTGATGGGCATAGCACAAGTGGAACTTGTCAGTCTTGAGAGATAGACTAATTTCCTGGTTCAGCAAGAAGCAAAAATCAATCGCAACCTCTACAATTGAGACCAAATACATAGCAGTTGGGAACTACTATTCTCAGATATTATGGATGCAACAATAGTTTAGAGACTACGGTGTTGATGCAGCTGAAGCTACCATTTTAAGTGACAACATCAGTGCTATTGCTATTACTCAGAATCATGTACTGCATTCCAGAACCAAGCACATTGACATTTGGCATCATTTCATAATAGACCACGTGCTGAAAAAGGACATCTGGCTGGAGTACATTCCAACAGATCAGCAAGTAGCTGAAATATTCACAAAGCCCCTGCCGGACGCTAATTTCCTTTATTTAAAAATATTTTAGGTCTCTTAGAAATGTCTTAAATATGTTATGTGAGTACTTGTTCAGGGGGAACAATTTATTCGAAATAAGGACAGAAGTCTGCTGAATGTGTCCATGCTGATATGATCCGTGCTGATATTATAGATTTGAGACATATAAAATTAGATCTTTTCACTGTGTTTGAATTTGTGTTTCCATGCTAATATAGTAATGTATGTGTTGGCGCAGCGGCGGATCTGGATCAAGTTCCCGAGGCGCAACGGAAGTTTTTTAAAAACTTGTGCCTGGGAACGCTCATACACGAATAAAACAAAAATATAAAGGATGTTTAGAAGATACCTTCGGTCAACGGTTGAATCTTGGTGTGAACTCCTAATCCTATCCACAATCGGAATCTTAATTCCTTCACCGGTTTGCATTACAAAACCAGTGAAGATTCCACGAATGAAATCTCCGCACCGATACGACCAGAATGAATTCCATCAACGGCGGCGGCGGACGATGGCATCGACGGGGCGATGAGAAGAGGGGCGAGAGTGAGGGGAAGGGAAGCTTATGAGGAGTTGTTAATACAACTTGGTACAAATCAAGGATCCCCTTAAGCCCCTATTTTAAGATATTTCATGGGCTTAAACCAGGTTACCTGGCATAGGCCCAGAGCATCGCTATGGCTTCATCATAATCCAGATCAAAGATCAGATCACATCGATATGCACACTTTTCAAAATAATACATTATGATGCGAAAAAAAATTTTCGGACCACTGAATCTATAAATGACAGTTTTGTCCCTATTAGCTAAATATGGAATTCCTTCTCCCTTAGCTAATTTTGGAAGTCATTCTCCCAAATTTCCTCCTACTATACTCAAGACTTTGAGTATATTTTGATATGGAAATTGAGAAACCAGTACTTGTGTGACCTCAATGGTTCAGGGACACAGCTAGTCGTGGTCTCACAACACCTTGTGACCTCGAAAACACCTTTTTCGACTTATCCATCGGACCATGGTAGAGTGTCTAGCGACATCTCCCATCACTAATAGTGCTGCAAGAACGAGTAAATATTTTTTAGCATACAGTACGGTCCTTACAGCTCAAATATCCTACCGAATCAACGATAATTGGTAAATCGAGAGTCGCTAGAGATTCGATAGCCATGCATGCATATTGGATATCAAATAGTGACATTGCATGTGCTACTAGGTAAATGTGAGAACTGGAATTATTAGATGGTAATTACGAGTCAACCAGATCATAGTAGTGTTTAACCCAAAGAGATACTTCAGCTGGGTAAGCTGTTAGTGAAGAGACCAGCTGAGATGCGTGCTGGTCAAGAGTATTGTACTGAGCTCATAGTACAAACTGTTCGGGTTAATAGGAATCAGTTTTGATACCAGCTGGTCTAAGATTTTGTGCGAAATGGTTGAGGTAAACTATTCCAAGTCTAGTGTAATCTGGTACCAGCTTAGAGGCCTGCTGATGGGTTTTGAGTATAAGCCTAGACTAGTCTTGGTGTGAGATGGTTGGACAGTTTAACGCCCAGAAATCCTGATCACGTGAGAATAAGTGCATGACTAGGGGAAATTTTTTTTCAGGAAAATTATGTGTCATTTTATGTGATTAAGTGATATTTTATTGTTTTAAGATGTTCATGACACGTTTTTAGCCTGTTTGAGTTCCGGACGCGTGGACGAGATTGGGGACGACCGAGGTGAAATCTTATTTGAAATTTTTAAGCTCTCATATTTTAAGAGCTAAAAGTTTTATTTTTAAGCAGTATTTACGAAAAATAAGATTTTTATGTATATTATTCGAGGGGAACACGTTTTTCTCTTTTACGGACCGCTTTAATGAGCTTTACTATATTTTAAAAATTAGGAGATTTTATATTACGAAATTTTGAGGTTTAAAGTCTAAGTTTTGAGTTGTACTTAGCATTTTTTTCATTAGTGAGGATTAAGGAGGGAAAAATATTTTATTTCCTAACTTAAAGTATTGAGAGGGGTCTTTTGGTACACTTTCATTCTCCTTAACCTAATTAGTTTTTAAAACCCTAGCGTCCCTCCCTCTCCCTCTCCCTCACTCATGCCTCCCTCCCCTTTTTCACAAGCCTCCATCGGATTTTCTTGGTTTCTTGGTTGTTTCAAGTTTCAAGCGTCCCTATCTCGAGTCCGTCGTCCTGGTAACGCATAGTCTACATAGTTCTTCATAAAGGCATGCTCAATTCTATCTTTTTATCACCATTTAAATCATAATACTATTTTATTAATTTATGTTGCATGATTTTTATGTGAATTTCTTTGATCTAAGTTTTGTATTTGAGATCCATGCATGTATCATGATTTTCAACTAGTATTTGATTCGTTCCTTGTTATGAATCGGTCATGAATGGTTAATGGGTCTAGATTTTGGTCCAAGGGTTGTCCAGTAGTTAGTCCATCGAGTTAGGAGTACGTGGGTCCAAACAGGGAATGATTTGGTCAAAGAATGAATTAGTTACGAATTTTATGATAAGCACTTTCCTTCCTTGTCGTCTGTGCATGACAGTAGAGTTGTTGGGGTTGGGTAAGTCGTTCTATGCAGTCTGTGTGGTCAATGTTGATTGAAAGAGATAGATCATTTAGTTAGGGTCACGCAGGTCCAAACGTGGAGCGATTTGGTAGAGAAACGAATTAGTTATGAGTTTTATGGCTATCACATGTCCTGGTTACATTCTGCACGCGGGCAGTGGATTTGCAGATGTCAGGTTGATCGTGTCAGGAATCATGGTCGGTTATGATTGGTTCTAGGAGCTAGCCCATCGAAGTAGGGTCACGTGGGTCTAGATGGGGAGCAATTTGCTTAGGAAATGGATTTCTAATGAATTGTACGGTTTAGCCGCTCAAGCTGCATCTCGTCGAGGTAGAAAAAATAAAGTCCGATTTTAAGCGTAAATGGGTCAAATCATTTTAAGTCAAAAATTTTAAAGTTAAAACATCTTTTATTATGTACCTAATAGTTGTTTTAAGTTTTAAAGCCTAATTTTAGTCAAGGGGATTAATATTTTTGTCAAATTCTAATGTCTGATTTTAAATTGAAGGACCGAGTATTTTATCAATTTTAAAGTTTAATTTGTGTTTGATGGGTCAGGTTGAGTTTTGGGTGAAGTTACATTTTAAGATCAGGTATAGGCTTTTGGGCTTAGAATTAGTGGGCAATTCGTTTGAACCAGTCTTTGACTGGAGGAGAAAATGTAGAAGCCCGCAAATATATATTCAATTATATATGTAGTATTTACGTATATGATTATGCATATGTATAATAAAGGAATTAAATATATATTGACGGGCTAATCCTTTTAAATTGCATATTTTATGAATTTCATGCATCATGAAAGTTTATGAAATGTTAAAGGCATGTACGAAAAAGAAAATATTTTGAGGGATTGAAGTGATTTTTGGCAAAGTAGACGATGAGCGGATCCGGGATACCATGACCGGTGAACCTCTGCTAATGTTATAATAAAGTAGGCAATGAGCGGATCCGGGATGTCGATCCCGATGAACCTCTGTTAATGTTATAATGAGCTTATGGCATATGTATAATAAAGGAATTAAATATATATTGACGGGCTAATCCTTTTAAATTGCATATTTTATGAATTTCATGCATCATGAAAGTTTATGAAATGTTAAAGGCATGTACGAAAAGAAAATAGTTTTGAGGGATTGAAGTGATTTTTGGCAAAGTAGACGATGAGCGGATCCGGGATACCATGACCGGTGAACCTCTGCTAATGTTATAATAAAGTAGGCAATGAGCGGATCCGGGATGTCGATCCCGATGAACCTCTGTTAATGTTATAATGAGCTTATGGATCCATGTGTTCATGGGATGGTGAAGTGGCAGCATAGAGGTGTGAGAGATCCCGAGGTAAGGTCGGGTGAACCGCATCGCCACGTACGTTGGTTTCTTATGATTGATCAATCGTTAATGTAACGGCCAACACATAATGGATACGAATCACACGTCTTTTTATGTTATGCTATGTCATGCCTTATTATGTTATGATATACAGAAGACAGCTGCTTCTCCCCCACTTCTTCCCAACATACTGGCGATCTGCACTTTCTGCCATACAAAGCCTCGAACGGCGTCATACCAATCGTCACTTCGTAGCTGTTATTGTAAGAAAACTCAACTAAAGACAACGTGTCTTGCCAGCTACCACCAAAATCCATCACAACAGCTCTTAGCATATCCTCCAACGTCTGGATAGTTCGCTCAAATTGGCCATCTGTTTGGGGGTGATACGCTGTACTCATAGCTAATCTGGTACCCAAAGCTGCTTGCAAACTCTTCCAAAACTTGGAAGTAAACATCGGATCTCGGTCCGAAACGATTGAAACAGGCACACCGTGCAATTTAACCACAAAATCCACGTACAGTTTCGCCATTTTCTTCAACGAAAACGTCATACCATAGGGAATGAAGTGCGCAGACTTCGACAATCTGTCGATTACAACCCAAATCGCATCGCAACCTCTACTGGAACGAGGCAAATGCGTCACAAAATCCATCGTTATGTGCTCCCAACTCCATTGGGGCACTTCAAAACTCTGCAACAGACCACCAGGTCTCCTCCTTTCAGCCTTAACCTGCTGACAGTTCAAGCAACGATCAACAAAACCAGCAACGTTGCTCTTCAAACCAGCCCACCAGAAGTGCGGCTTCAACGCATGGTACATCTTCCGTGCACCAGGATGAACACTGTGTCTACTACAATGCGCTTCTCTAAGGATCTCTTCCCGAAGATCTATCAGATTGGGCACAACCAACCTACCCCGAAAATGCAAACAACCATCAGACGAAACAGAATAGTCCTCAAGTTGACCAGCCATGACCTTCAACTTCAACTCATGGATGGAAGGATCTGTCCTTTGAGCTGCTCTAATGCTCGAAATGATCTGTGGCTCAACTTGGAAAGAAGAAACCACCACATAATCCTCAGCTGGGTAAAACCTCCAACCCATAGTGCTAAGATGTTCACGGTCTTTAGAAACATACAACGACGCAAGAATATCTCCTTGAGCCTTTCTGCTCAACGCATCCGCCACTACATTAACTTTCACAGACTGGTACTAGATCTCACAATCAAAATGCTTCAGCAGCTCCATCCATCTACGCTGTCTCATATTCAAGTCAGGCTGCGAAAACAAATACTGTAAACTCTTGTGGTTCGAATACACCACAAACTGCTCGTCATACAGATAGTGGCGCCAAATCTTCAACGCAAAGACCAAAGCTGCTAGCTCCAAATCATGAACTGGATAACGAGTCTCGTGCGGTTTCAACTGCCGAGAGGCATACGCAATGACTCGTCCATGCTGCATCAACACACAGCCCAATCCATTGAGCGAAGCATCGGAACACACGACGTAACCACCTGAACCAGACGGCAAAGCCAACACAGGTGCAGTAGTCAACTTCTCCTTGAGCAATTGAAAAGCATTCTCGCATTGCTCAGTCCAAACGAACCGCTTGTCCTTCTGAGTCAACTGAGTCATCGGCCTAGATATACTAGAGAAACGCTCTATAAAACGACGGTAATAGCCAGCCAGACCCAAGAAACTACGAACCTCAGACACATTCCTAGGTCGCTACCAGTTCAAAACAGCATCTACTTTACTGGGATCCACAGAACTGCCATCCGCTAAAATCACATGACCCAAAAACACGACGCGATCCAGACAGAACTTGCACTTAGAAAACTTGGCATACAGCTGCGAGTCTCTCAATGTCTGAAGGTCAACTCTCAAATGCTCCTTGTGCTCCAAAGGAGTCTTCAAATACAACAAGATGTCGTCGATGAACACGATCACACACTGATCTATAAACTCTCGGAAGACTCGGTTAATCAAATCCATGAAGACTGCAGGAGCATTAGTCAATCCAAAAGGCATTACCAGAAACTCAAAATGCCCGTACCTAGTACGAAAAGCAGTCTTCGCGACATCTTGATCTCTAACTCTCAACTGATGGTACCCTGAACGTAGATCGATTTCGAATATACAGCAGAACCTTGCAACTGGTCAAACAAGTCGTTGATCCTCGGCAACGGGTGCTTATTCTTCACGGTAACTTTGTTCAGATGACGGAAGTCAATGCACATTCTCATTGTGCCATCCTTCTTTGAGACAAACAAGATAGGCGCTCCCCACGGCGACATGCTAGGTCTGATAAAACCTTTCTCTAGCAAGTCATCCAGTTGCACCTTGAGCTCTCTCAATTCAGCAGGCGCTAATCGATATGGTTCAGGCGAAATCGGAGCTGTGCCAGGCACCAACTCAATGTTAAAGCAATATCCCTCATCGAGGAAAACAAGGAATCTCTCCGGAAACACATCAGGAAAATGACGCACCACTGGAACGTCGCTGAGCTGCACATGCAAAGACATTCTCATTGTGCCATCCTTCTTTGAGACAAACAAGATAGGCGCTCCCCACGGCGACATGCTAGGTCTGATAAAACCTTTCTCTAGCAAGTCATCCAGTTGCACCTTGAGCTCTCTCAATTCAGCAGGCGCTAATCGATATGGTTCAGGCGAAATCGGAGCTGTGCCAGGCACCAACTCAATGTTAAAGTCAATATCCCTCATCGGAGGAAAACAAGGAATCTCCTCCGGAAACACATCAGGAAAATGACGCACCACTGGAACGTCGCTGAGCTGCACATGCAAAGAAGAAGATGCATCTAACTCGTAGATCATAAAACCAGCGTTCTCCACCGACAACAAGCTGAACATCTCCATCGCTGAGACTAGCGGAATTTTCGATTGAGAGTCAGCATCGTAGAAATTCCATTTCTCACCGGACTGAGGCCTAAAACGCACGATCCCATGGAAACAATGCACGGAGGCCCTATAACTGGACAACACGTCCATTCCCACTATGCAGTCGAAATCCCACAACATCAAACGAAACAAATTTGCCACTAGCACATGCTCGCCAAACCTCAGAACGTCATCCAACAAAACTTCTTGGGAGAACAGGCTAGCACCGCCAGGAGTAGAAACAGACACCACATCGTGCAAAGAAAAGGTATGCAGACCATGCTCGATCACAAAAGAATCAGCAATAAACGAATGCGATGCGCCAGTGTCAAACAACACTCGTGCAGGAAAATCAAAGACATAACAGTTACCTGCAATCACTCCGCTCGGCGCGCCCTCCGCTTGCTCCCTCGTAATGGCATTCACTTGACCATGTTGGGGTCTAGAGAAATGCTGCTGAGACGACTGTCCGAAACGCGACGGACCAGGCAACTGAAACGTCCTAAACTGCGTCTCTCCAACCCTACGCTGCGGTAACTGAGGGGAACGACCACTAGACGATCCTCCTCGACCCTGAGGTGGGGCTGCGGCTTGCTGCGATCCGGCCGACGGACACACCCGCACGAAATTCCCATACTGACCATAGATATTACAAGAGCCCTGCACACCAACGCACTGAGTCTACGAATGCTTGCCTCCATAGAAGTCACAAATCTCTGCCCTAGAACTACTGCTACTAGAGCTGCCAGAACCAGACTTCTTCTTAAACTGATGGCCACGAGGTCGGAACCTCTGACGGCCAGACTGCTGAGCCAACTGCTGCTGCTGTTGCTGCGGGGGTTGATGGGCAGACTGGGAAGACTGAGAAGACTGCGCTCCCTGAACAGACGGAGGCCTAGCACGCGACCTCCGGTTCCGCAGACCTTCCTCGATATCAACAGCGCTATCCACAGCCTCTGCATAGCTCGTTGGTTTGCTCGACAAAACCAAAGTATGCAACTCTTCGTTCAAACCCTCAATAAACTTAGTCCTCTTGACCCTATCCCGGCTAGAAACATGCGGAACATACGCCAACAGAGAACAAAACCTACGAGCATACTCATGCACCGACATCGTACCTTGCTTCAAATGATCGAACTCTCGCTCACGAGCGTTCACGTCCGACTCCGGACGTACTCCTGCCGAAAGGCAACGCAAAAACTATCCCAAGTAATCTCCACACCTGTCTCCTCTAGCGTCCTTGAAGCGCCACGCCACCAATGCTCAGCACTCTTCCTCAGCTGGAAGGTCGCCAAACTCAACCAAAGCAGATCATCATACTGAACATGATCAAACAAACCAGTGATGTGCTGCAACCACGAATCCACATCCTCGCTAGACTCATCACCGTTAAAGATCTGGGGACTCATCCGTTGGAACCTAGCCATCACAATCTCCATGCTTTCCACACGGTTTGCTAAGTTGTCAACTTCATCCTCTTCACGTCTACCACGACCACGGGAAGGGAAACTACTCTGATCCTCGTTCTGATCTCCAGACTCGTCCTGAAACTGCCCTCTAACTCTACCCTTATGTCTAGGCGGAATCTTTCTACGAAGGAACTAAACAGGATAAGAAAACACAGAACAGAAACAGCATAGAAATCACATATCACACAAACAATATGCAGCACATAAGTCACATAGTCAAGCATAAGCAACACACGACACTGTGCCTAGACTCAAGTGTGATCCAAGAAATTGAGCTTATCCCAGCTTAAGCTCTGATACCAAAAATTTAAGGCCTCGTGCACACATCAGAGTAAAACCACGCAAACACAAACGAAAGCTACTAAAAATTTAAGGCCTCGTGCACACATCAGTCACGAACAGCTTCTACCTTAGCTGGGTCAACTTCTAATCCATCCTTAGATATAATATGACCTAAGAATGCTACTTTCTCCAACCAGAAGTCACACTTGCTAAATTTTGCAAACAACTGCTTATTCTTCAAAACTTGAAGTAATGTCCTCAAATGGTCGACATGCTCAAATCTGGTCTTAGAATACACTAAGATGTCATCTATGAACACAACTACAAATTGGTCCAGAAATGGTTGGAAAACTCTATTCATTAAATCCATGAAGCTGAGGCATTCGTAAGTCCAAAAGGCATTACTAAGAACTCATAATGACCATAACGAGTTCTGAAGGCTGTCTTATAGACATCTGATGCCTTAATCTTTAACTGGTGGTAACCAGACCCTAAATCAATCTTAGAAAAGACTATTGATCCTTTCAACTGGTCAAAAAGATCCTCAATTCTAGGAAGGGGATATTTATTCTTAATGGTTAGCTTATTCAGCTCCCGATAATCTATACACAACATCAGAATTCCATCTTTCTTCTTAACGAAAAGAACAGGGGCTCCCCAGGGGGACGTACTGGGTCTAATAAATCCCTTATCCAACAGATCCTGTATCTGTTCCTTTAATTCCTTCATCTCTGATGGAGCTAAACGGTAGGGTGGTCTAGAAACTGGAGCTGCTTCTGGAACTAAGTCAATCGAAAATTCGAGTTCTCTGTCTGGTGGTAGTCCATGTATATTCTCTGGAAAAACCTCGGGAAACTCATTCACTACCCCCACATCTGAAAGTTGGGGCTTAATAATCGTTTCTAAGGACAAAAAGCTTGCCAAAAATCCTATCCCTCCTTTCCTCAAACAGCTTTGAGCCTTAAGAGCTGATATAATACGGGGAATCCTCCAACATGATTGGCTTCAAACAAATGGATCTCCTCTGGGTGGATTAACCACTACTGTCCAAAGCTTAAAGTCTATCACTACTCCATACTTAGTCAGCCAGTCTACTTCCAAAATTATATCGAACTCAGGCATTGGTAACACAATTAAATTGGCAGAAATCAAAGGTCCTTGGAGTCTAAGTTCTAAATCTCGAAACAAGTCATGGGATACTAACTCTTCTCCGGAAGGTACTGTTACACAAAAACCTATGGCTACTTGGTCATGCTTAATGGGTAACTTCTTAGCAAACTTGGCTGCTATAAAGGAATGAGTAGCTCCTGAATCTATCAAAGCCATAGAAGGCAAACCAGCAATCATAATCTTACCTGTGACTACTGTTGAGTCTGGGTTGGCTTGATCAGCTGTAATCACGTAGGCTCTATTGGTCACCAGCTGCCTTGACTTTGGGCAATTCCTCATGATATGCCCTGGTAACCCACCTCCATAGCAGACGTTCTGTCCAAGTATGCATTGACCAGGATGTATCTTCTGACACTTAGGACACATTGATCTGTTATTGCTAGCTGGAACGGCACTAATGGGTTGGATCGGTAGAGGTTTCTGTTCCCGAGGCCTCTGATGATTCTTATTTTGCTTCTTGAAGGGCCTCTGATTTTCTGCCGAAAGGCCCGCCTCTTCTGCTTCCTTTCTTCATCAACATCCTTCCAGTCTCTTTCAATTCGCAGGGCTCTATCCACTGCTTCTCTGTAAGTCTTGGGCACAGAATCATAACGTTCATCTTGAACATAGGCTTCAATCCTTCCACAAAATGACTTAACTTATCTTCTGGGTCGTTACCTATCAAAGGCACAAAGTAACACCCTCTTTCAAATGCCCTTAGATACTCCTGTACGGTCATGATCCCCTGTTTCAGGGTCAGAAACTCCCTCTTCAATTCAGACTGTCTGCCATGAAGTATTGCTCAAAGAATACTTGTTTGAAATCTTCCCAAGTAAGATTCAATAAATCCACAGACAACATAGCTCCTTCCCACAAAATCATGGCCTCATCTCTTAACATGTAGATAGCACACCTAGGCCTATCTAAATCTGGCATCTGGAGGTTAAAATCTAGCATCTGGAGGTTATCTTTGTACTCAAAGATAACCTCCATCGATTTGATCCAGCTTTAAGCAACTAATGGGTCCGTTGTACCACTAAACTCCTTCGGCTTCTGTCTTCTGATCTTTTCTTGAGGGTCATCATGGCTTGGTCCTCTACTGCTAGAAGATTGGCCATTACCCCTGTCGGTTTGTTCTACCAGCAACCTTAGGAGTTCAACGCTACTAGCATTACTATCAGGACTGGTTTCCTCTAAGGGATTACCTCTTCTACCTCTTCCTATTCCTGACATCTTATAATCTATAGCCCGTAATCCACCACATATAATTATCAGAACATGCTAAAAATTTAAAGACAATGCTCTGAAAAATAAACTCACAGCTTTGAAGAAACGGTCGATGAAATCTGATCCAACTGACAGTGCATGTGTTTATCTCAGGAACATTGCTCTGATACCATGTTGTGACGCTCGAACCCACGGGGTCACAGATTTGGGGTGAAATAAAATTTTGAAATAAAAAGAAGGGCTGAATGACAATTTGTTATAAGCTGTATTTCTTATAACTTAGAAAAATTTTCGAAACACAAACACAAGTCTGACATACACACTCTCGGTGCCAAGTACTGAAATTTTGCGGAAAACAGATTTCATATATATACTGCAATTGCGATATTACAACATCTGAAATTCTATATGAATTTACTACTGTTGCAATTGATCAAATACATAGTGTCGACATATGAAAGTCGGGAGGGGATAACAACCATACTGGATGTAACTTCTCTTGGTATTGGTTTCCAGTAGTCAGCGCAGGGTTCAATAACCCAAGTTCCATCAACCCACAACATTGTTCTTATCCAGTAGGAAGATTTTGTGTTGGTGTTTGTGTTAGAGTAGATGCCCAACTAGCCAACTTGTGGCGTGTGGGTTTTCATTGACTCTTGTACAAACGATCTTTATATATGATATTCGCATTCTTTTATATGGCATTCTTTACTTTCATTATGTGTGTAATGATTTACAATTGTGTTGAGTAAAGACCTAGATTACACTAAAGCGTATGTTAGATGTGATAGTGGGTATGACGGCTATCATGAAACACATCTAATAGTCGCTGTGTATTCTGAACATGTTCCTAGTCGATTGGGCCGTCAAAATGAGGATAAGGCCGCCAGAGTTCGAGACTAGTATCTGCGATGCGAAGTACCATGTTTCATTGGTAGGGAACATTGTGATGTTCTGAGCATGCAGATAGATAGTGACCTGGTGATCTATCGAACTACCCTCCTTCGGACTTTCCAAGTGGTTACCATTTGTCGAGTGGATAAGTCC
>KV006948.1:17408-32348 GCA_001598015.1 Dorcoceras hygrometricum
CAAATTGCGATTTCCCGCTGTTGAGGGGCAAAACTGTCATTTTGGACTAGGTATCTGAAAAATGTTTTTCACGTCATAACATTCAGTTTTGGAAACTGATTCGATCGGTCCGATCTGATCGTCGATCGGAGTTATGATGAAACCGTGGTGATTTAAATGAACCGAATGTTCATATATGGACTTGGGCCTGACCCAAGTCCAATGGGCCGGTTCAAGCCCATGTATACATATTATATGTTAATATTGTATTAGGGCTTAATCACTTGTATCATTACACACAACCCTAGCCTCCAAAAACCTAATTCTCGGCCGACCCCTCTCCACCACCTCTTGCACGCCGCCAGCCGCCGCCCTCCACCGCCGATCGCCGACGCCCGCCGTCGTGCAATCGGACTTGTTCCGATCAGTTTTTAGAGGTGATTCCGTCCGTGGAAAAATCCATCAGCTTTCTAGTGCAGGCTGATTTGAGGAAGATCGTTTCCGGTCATGGACCTGATTCGAGGATCTACCGCCGCCTACCGACAAGAGCCAGATTTTGCCTGTGAAATCTGGTTGGAGCCAGGCGACTAGACGCCATCAAGGTGACTAATCTATGAACACCCTATGTATGTTTGTACATTTATTTTGATGTATTGAACACTTTCCGGGCCAATTTTTGTTTTCCGCTGTGCCCCCGGGAAGTGGGATCCGGATCTGCCACCGTAAGCCAACACCTTGATGGCGTCTAGGCGCCTGGCTCCGACCAATTCCATGAGGGAATTGGCACTTCAACGGTTGAACGGCTGGATCGACGTCTAATCCGGTGTACGACCAGAATCTTAACTCCTTCGCCGATTTGTACTAGAAAACCGACGAAAATTTCGCGGATGGAATCTCCTCGCCGAGATGGTCGGAACAAATTATGACGGCGGCGGTGGGTGGTGGCAGGGGCGACGGCGAGGGAAGAAGGGAGACGAGAGGAGTTTGCTAAATAGCTTTTGGTGTTTTTATTTCTCAATATTTGAAAGTATCTCCTCATTGCCATATTTATAGATTGAGCGATAGAGTTTGATTTGAAAAAAACAGTGAACATTCGGTTCAACTCAAACTGTGAACATTTGGTTCAACTCAAACTGTGAACATTCGTTTCGACTCCCTCGATTGTGGTCTCATCATAATCCCGATCGATGCTCAGATATCGCCGATGTGCTCAGTTTACAAAACTGATCATTATGATGCAAAATCAAATTTTCGGACCACTAAATCTATATATGACATGTTTACTCTCATTAGCTAATTATGGAAGTCGCCGATGTGCTCAGTTTATAAAACTGATCATTATGATGCAAAATCAAATTTTCGGACCACTAAATCTATATATGACATGTTTACTCTCATTAGCTAATTATGGAAGTCGCCGATGTGCTCAGTTTATAAAACTGATCATTATGATGCAAAATCAAATTTTCGGACCACTAAATCTATATATGACATGTTTACTCTCATTAGCTAATTATGGAAGTCGCCGATGTGCTCAGTTTATAAAACTGATCATTATGATGCAAAATCAAATTTTCGGACCACTAAATCTATATATGACATGTTTACTCTCATTAGCTAATTATGGAAGTCGCCGATGTGCTCAGTTTATAAAACTGATCATTATGATGCAAAATCAAATTTTCGGACCACTAAATCTATATATGACATGTTTACTCTCATTAGCTAATTATGGAAGTCGCCGATGTGCTCAGTTTATAAAACTGATCATTATGATGCAAAATCAAATTTTCGGACCACTAAATCTATATATGACATGTTTACTCTCATTAGCACCCATCGAATCATGGTAAAGCGTCTAGCAACATAGCCCCATGATCCCCTAGGTATCACTGATAGTGCCTGCAAGAATCAGTCGGTCATGGTTAGCGTACAGTACGGTCCTTTCAACTCAAATATCCCGATCAGATCAACGACCATTGGTAAATCGAGAGTCGCTAGAGATCCAACAACCATGCATACATCTTGGAGATCAAATAGTGACATCGCACTAGGTAAACCCATTTATCTAAAACACATATAGTACTCTGGCCAGAGATTTATAACAATATTATCTCCTTAGATAGCATAGGATATCCACACACAAAGGCGAGTGGTGAATTCTCGACAACGAAGCATCGAATCCTACATGTATCGGGACCTCACCCAACCCCGCCAACTGATGACCCAAATTGATTCGGTAAATGGGTCAAAGTGAGGCACCTATCATGTAGAGTCTCAATGACGTTTCGATTAATAAGGATTAATCTGTACAACCAAGACCTCGGACATAATCCACTCGACAAATGATAACAACTTGGAAAGTCCGAACGAGGGTAGTTCGATAGATCACCAGGTCACTATCCATCTGCATGCTTTGAACATCACTATGTTCTCTACCAATGAAACGTGGTACTTCGCATCGCAGATGCTAGTCTCAAGCTCGGGCGGCCTTTATTCTCTTTTGGACGGCCCAATCGACCAGGAACATGTTTAGAATACACAGCCTTCGTAAGTAGTTAAGAATATCTTTCACAGCCTTCGTAAGTAGTTAGGAATATCTTTCACAGCCTTCCAATGCATTTGTCCGGGGTTGTCTTGATAGCGGCTCGTGACACTCAGAGCATATACGACATCTGGTCTAGTCGAGATCATACCATACATAATACTACCTATTGCCGAGGCATATGGCACACGTGTCATACTCTCTATCTCCTCATTAGTATTCGGACACATAGACTTGTTAGAGTGACCCCGTGGCACATAGGTAGGTGTCCTTTCTTGGACTCTTCCATAGAGAACCGCTTAAGTATGGTATCGACGTAAGTCGCTTGGGTGAGTCCGAGCATCCTTTTCGATCTATATCTATAGATCTGTATTCCTAGAATGTAGGATGCTTCACCCATGTCCTTCATCGAGAATCTACTAGACAACCATACTTTAGTTGACTGCAGCATTCCTAAATCATTCCCAATTAGTAGAAGGTCATCAACATAAAGTACAAGGAATGTCACAACATTTTTAGATACCTTCTTATACACACATGGCTCCTCGGGATTCTTGATGAAATAAAATTCTTTTAATGTTTCATCAAATCTCAGATTCCAACTTCTCGATGCTTGATTGAGACCGTAGATCGATCTCTGAAGTTTGCATACTTTATGCTCACTTACTATAGATGTGAAACCCTCAGGCTGTGTCATATAGATCTCTTCCTTAATTTTCCATTAAGGAACGCAGTTTTCACATCCATTTGACATATCTCATAGTCGTACCATACTGATATGGCTAGTAGGATTCTAATTGACTTGAACATTGCGACTGGTGAAAAGGTTTCATCATAGTCAACACCTTGTCTTTGAGTGTAACCTTTCACGACCAGTCGTGCCTTGTAGGTCAGTACCTTACCATCAGGCCTAATGTTTCTCTTGTATATCCATTTACAACCAATAGGAACTATTCCTTAGGGAGGATTCACGAGAGTCCAGACTTGGTTCGAATGCATTGAGTCAATCTCAGATTGCATTGATTCAAGTCACAAATTAGAATCAGCATCGGATATTGCCTCCTTGAAGGTTCTTGGATCACATCCAACAGTTTGATCACTTTGATCATCTTCAAGGAGGAAACTATATCTAACAGGAGCCCTAGATCAGATCTCCTAGGTGTGTCCATATCAAGGATTGGCCCTTGATGTGCGGGAGATTCACTTGGTACTTCAGTTGGTTCTCGAACCTCTTCGAGTTCAACTATCTTGTCTTTTCTATCAAGTAGAAATTCCTTTTCCAGAAATGTGGAATTTCTAGAAACAAACACTTTTGTTTCATTGGGATAGTAGAAGCAGTATCGAATAGAATTCTTTGGATACCCAATGAAGTAGTACAAGATGGATCTGTTATCCATCTTATCCCCCACTATCTGCTTCACGTCAAACACTTTTGTTTCATTGGGATAGTAGAAGCAGTATCGAATAGAATTCTTTGGATACCCAATGAAGTAGTACAAGATGGATCTGTTATCCATCTTATCCCCCACTATCTGCTTCACGTAAGCAGGACATCCCCAAATCCTCAAGTACGAGTACTTGGGTGGCTTGCCCATCAATATCTCATAAGGAGTTTTATCCACTGCCTTTGTGTGGACATTGTTCAACAACATTACCGTTTTTTCGAGCGCATAGCCCCAAAACGAGATAGGAAGTTCAGTGAAGCTCATCATAGATCGAACCATGTCCATCAAGGTTCGATTACGACTCTCCGCAATACCATTTAGTTGTGGTGTGTTCGGAGGGTCCATAGAGAGAGAATCACATCTTTAAGATAGTCTTTGTAACAACCAGATCTTTTAGAAGTCCACAAACTAGAAAGATATGAGATTGAGGGATTACAATGCTATTATATTCAACACTTGATTAATCGAGTTTCAGATTTTATCTATGTATTGTTTAGCTTTTTATCATTTAAGAGCTAAATTCCAGATAGCAAGAATGCAATTACAGTAGATGTCTAAACAATTCCTACAAGCCAATCGAATCCTTTGTTTTAACTAAAACTGTTCGGTTTTCATATGCATTATTTTGTTTAAAACAGAGCACGCTTCTTTCAGAATTTGGCATATTGAATTGAATGCGTTTCTTCCTTAGGCATTTACAAATCATATAAATAGGATCTTAAGCGGCTTCATGCATCATTACTTACAAAATCAAATCATATAAAGCGGTGCTTTCTCTCAAGAAGCCGAACAAAGTACTTTCAAAGAGTTTTAAAGGAAACAGGCGGTGCGTTAGGGTTGATGGATTTCTACCGTGGTTTGTGTTCAAGAATTCAGGCAAGTAAACTCTGTTTCTTGCTCACTCAGTGAAAGCATATATTCAATTCTGTTTGCATGATTATATGAGATTTTAAAGAAAGGAAGATGGCTTCGGCTGTTCTTCAAGAAAACCAGAAAGTTTATGCTCTGTTTTTATGAAGGTTGCGTTTTACTGTGATTTTAATCCAGAAAGTTTACAGAAAATAGTTTGATGATGTTCTTTCAGTTATTTCTTATGTTTTCTTCAGAAATTCCATCGAAGTAGCTTACAAGTAGCTTATTCGATCATTTCCAGAAATTTCTTCAGATATTTTGAATTCTTCAGACAAAGGTAACCTTCGTAATTCATGGTTATCTAAATGTTAAGTAGGAGATCTGGTTCTTATACCACTGCTGATTTTGCTTTTTCGAAAATATTCTAAGTATAGATTTCAGCTATCGTATTGTTTAAGTTCAGTAGTTGCGATCAGCAGTCACATTATTTCATGTTCAGCTGTTGTATATTTTATTGTTCAGCAGCTGATAGTTCGTTCGTCAATTGATAGTTGTTCATCAGCTGGTAATTTGTTCATCAGCTATTATTATCCAGCAGATGCACTGCTTTCATAAATTCAGCAGGTGCATATTCAGCAGATGCATTTCTTTTGCTAAAACCAGCAGGTGTATTCTTTTGTTGACACCAGCAGGTGCGTTCATTTATTAGAATTCAGCAGCTGCATTCCTTTGTTAGAATTCAGAAGTTGCGTTGTCTTCGTGACATTCAGCAGATGCACTGTTCACCAGCAGATGCATTCCATTTTGATATTTCAGCAGTTGCTATATTGTTTTAAGTATAGTTCGTAGCGACTGGTTGTAGCGACTGTTGTAATGACTGGTTGTAGCGACTGGTTGTAGAGACTGGTTTAAGTGCTAACGACATCGTTTCACTTTGCATTTGTTTAAAGACCTCGCGACTGGATTCTTGTCTTGAGACTGATTCCTATTCGTTGCGACTGGTACTGTTCATTCAGCTGGTATTAGTCTTGCGACTGGTACTGTTCATTCTTCGTTTTCTTCAGCAGATAATGAAATTTCAGAATTCGATTCCTTATTCAATTCAGAATAATTTCCAAGATTGTATTCGATTTAACTGACAGATTCAAGTAGCCTTTTTATTCAGTTTTCATTTTCGCAAGCCTTACAGAGAAATCATTTACAGTTCCAGAACATCATTAGACGAGAGAAAACCAGTAAACATACAGAGAGAAAGAAAACAGATTTTTAGAAAGAAAAGAAAGAGCAGAACGATGTTTTAGAAAATGTTTTAAGTTATGACAACTAAGAGGGTCCCCAGAGGAAGGGTGAGTGTGCGGCTGACGAACCGTATGCACTTTCAACAGAGGAAGGATCAGGTGTATAGGTCAACGGATCTATATATCCCTTCACCATGAGTCATAGTGCTAGAGACTGATATCATGAGTTTGATCAAGCGAATTGGACCAAAATGTTTAAAGTTTTGTCATAATTTCAGAAGAGCACAAATGTGATTTTAGTCACAGCTCCAGAATATGTTTAAAGAAAATGTTTTCAGAATTTGATTATGTTTTATGTTTTCAGTTTCTACCAGAATTCTCAGATATAGATATATGTTAGTGCGCTTGTTCATTTCAAAGCGTACGCAGATTTTTAGATTATGTATTCAGCTTTCAGTTCCAGTTCCAGTATCAGTTCTATTGCATGATTTTGCTATTCCAGATTTACCTGCTGAGCCTTTGGCTCACTAGTTTTCATTGAGTGCAGGTAATCAGCAGTAAGGAGCTGGATGGAGAGTGGCTGGTTGGACAGTGTGGTTTATCGTGGACGTCTTCCATTGTTTCTTTTCAGCTTTTGATTTTGATGTACAGAACTTAGTTATAGTTTGTATGTTAGAAGATTTCTAGTTCCTCCTTTTTGTATAAATCTGTATGAACGTTTGGCGTAAAGTATATGCGAGTTTACTCATATTTTTATCAGCTGGTGTTTCAGTTCTGCGTGTGTTTTAAGATCAGCAGATGATTTAGTTCAGAGTTTTGTTTACCTTCCTGCTGATTTCTTCCGTTGACTATGAAAAGTGTTTATCAGCTGATTTTACTTCCGTTCACTTCATTGTTTCAATTGTTCCGCATTTTAGCAGCAATGAATTGTGTTTATTCGCAATTTAGTCCAGAATTTAATAACGACTTTTATGTTTATTAAGATTGAAATTTTTGGGTCTTTTAATTCGATCCCCAAATTTCTAAATTCCTTTTTAGAAAAGTCCGTTCGTTACAGTTGGTATCAGAGCATGGTCCTTGAGATAAACACACTTCCAGTCTGAGCATATCTCTCCAGCCGCTTCTAAAATTTGTGAGTTTTAATTCATGTTTTAGCATAAAGTAATCTCTCATATAGAATTGTGGTGGATTTGGGTTACCCTTACAGATATGTCAAGAAGAGGTAGAGGAAGAGGAAGTTTTACAGAAGCAGATAGTGAGTCTGATGGAGTGAACCTCGTCCTCAATACCATGGCTCAGCTGTTAGAGCGCTTAGTTAACCAAAACAATAATGGGAATGGACAAACCTCAGGAATAATGGTTAGTCGTAAAGATCCACAGGAGAGGTTTAGAAGACAGAGACCTCGGGAATTTTCTGGCACTACTGATCCTCTTATAGCAGAGAGTT
This sequence comes from Dorcoceras hygrometricum, assembly GCA_001598015.1. Lineage (NCBI taxonomy): Eukaryota > Viridiplantae > Streptophyta > Magnoliopsida > Lamiales > Gesneriaceae > Dorcoceras > Dorcoceras hygrometricum. Next base: position 24,915 of record KV006948.1, read on the forward strand.
GGATTAAATCCATAGAGGTGATTTTTGACTATTTGCAACTGACTGAACAAGAAAGGCCTCGGTGTGCGATTTACATGCTGAGAGGAGATGCTATGAGATGGTGGGAAGGAGCCAAGTTAACAGTTGACTTGGAAATTCTTACGTGGGAAGAGTTTAAGAGAGTGTTTTATGAACAATACTTTACGGCAGATGTAAGACAGCAGTTGCGTAGTGAGTTTTTAACTCTTAAGCAGGGAGAGATGTTTATGCGAGATTATGTCCGTAAGTTTGAGAGAGGTTGTTATTTTGTTCCTTTAATTGGGACAAACGCAGATATGAAGCTAGAACATTTTGTTGATGGGTTGAAGCCGATGATTAGACATGATGTTAGATTGGCAGAACCCGTAGATTATATATCAGCTGTGAATAAGGCCCTACGGGCAGAACAAGACTGGAAAATAATTGAGGAAGAGAGATAATTGAAAAGACAAGCTTTTCAGCAGAAGGACCATAGGCAAAATAAGAAACCAAATAATAACCAGCAGGAGTCTCAAGAAAAAGAACCCTTAGTTGTTCAGCCTATCTCTGCTATTCCTAATTCAGGAATTAGGCCTCCATGTCCAACCTGTAAGAAAAACCATTCAGGCCAGTGTCTTTTTGGCCAGAAAGTGTGTTATACTTGTGGTAAGCCAGGCCATATGTCTAGGGAGTGTTTCCAGAAGCGACCACTCATCACCAGTAGAGCTTACTTAATGACAGCTGCAGAAACCCCAGCAGATACCTCAGCGGCGACGGGTAAGATTTTGTTGCCAATATGTTTACGTTAGCATTGTTAGATTCTGGTCCACTTGTATTTTGTATCAGATAGGTTTGTTAAGAAAGTGATAGCTAACTTAGAAAAATAGAAGTAGATTACTGTAATTAGATCCTTTTGAGTTCGAGTTTAATTCCCGTATGTTTAGAATTGTTCATCTTCCGGTGAATGGTAACATCGGAACTTGACGCTATGTAATCGGTAGTTGTTAGTCGAATCAGTGTCGGTTTTGATAGACAACAGCTGATAGCGTAGCTATCGTTTGATGTTGCAGCACCAAAGTTCATTTTTCAGCACTTGCATTCCATTGTTATGACCAGCAGCTGCACAGTTCATTTCCAGCAGTTGCATTATACCGTTGTATCCAGCAGTTGTATTCATGTTGTTCGCAACGGGCATCGTTTTAATAAGTACGTTTATAGTTAGTAAAAGACCTTGCAGCTGGTTCCTATTTATCCCAGCTGGTTTCTTTCAACACTACTCATGAACAGTACAAATTTGTTTCGTTTCCAAATACTGTTCCAATTTTTTGCGTCTGATTTCATTTCATCGATGCGTCTCTTATAGTAGAATTAGATGCTCAGATAAGAACCTATTTAAGTAGTGTTAGATTTCAATTATGAAGAAGTTCTAGTAAAGATGCTTTTAAAAGAAAACCGTAAGGTAAAGGATAGAACTATCCCTTGATTAAGATGCAGTGGGTAAGTCACACTGAAAGAGAAATTATGTGGGAAGACGATTATGACTTGTAGAAAAGCTACCCAGATTTCTTCAAGTAAGTGAATTTCGGGGACGAAATTCTTTTAAGGGGGGTAGAATGTAACAACCAGATCTTTTAGAAGTCCACAAACTAGAAAGATATGAGATTGAGGGATTACAATGCTATTATATTCAAATCTTGATTAATCGAGTTTCAGATTTTATCTATGTATTGTTTAGCTTTTTATCATTTAAGAGCTAAATTCCAGATAGCAGGAATGCAATTACAGTAGATGTCTAAACAATTCCTACAAGCCAATCGAATCCTTTGTTTTAACTAAAACTGTTCGGTTTTCATATGCATTATTTGGTTTAAAACAGAGCACGCTTCTTTCAGAATTTGGCATATTGAATTGAATGCGTTTCTTCCTTAGGCATTTACAAATCATATAAATAGGATCTTAAGATGCTTCATGCATCATTACTTTCAAAATCAAATCATATAAAGCGGTGCTTTCTCTAAAGAAGCCGAACAAAATACTTTCAAAGAGTTTTAAAGGAAACAGGCGGTGCGTTAGGAGTTGCTGGATTTCTACCGTGGTTTGTGTTCAAGAATTCAGGCAAGTAAACTCTGTTTCTTTCTCACTCAGTGAAAGCATATATTCAATTCTGTTTGCATGATTATATGAGATTTTAAAGAAAGGAAGATGACTTCGGCTATTCTTCAAGAAAACCAGAAAGTTTATGCTCTGTTTTTATGAATATTGTGTTTTACTGTGATTTAATCCAGAAAGTTTACAGAAAATAGTTTGATGATGTTCTTTCAGTTATTTCTTAAGTTTTCTTCAGAAATTCCATCGAAATAGCTTACAAGTAGCTTATTCGATCATTTCCAGAAATTTTTTCAGATATTTTGAATTCTTCAGACAAAGGTAACCTTCGTAATTCATGGTTATCTACATGTTAAGTAGGAGAGTTGGTTCTTATACCACTGCTGATTTTGCTTTGTCGAAAATATTCTAAGTATAGATTTCAGCTATCGTATTGTTTAAGTTCAGTAGTTGCGATCAGCAGTCGCATTATTTCATGTTCAGCTGTTGTATATTTTATTGTTCAGCAGCTGATAGTTCGTTCGTCAATTGATAGTTGTTCATCAGCTGGTAATTTGTTCATCAGCTATTAGTATCCAGCAGATGCACTGCTTTCATAAATTCAGCAGGTGCATATTCAGCAGATGCATTTCTTTTGCTAAAACCAGCAGGTGTATTCTTTTGTTGACACCAGCAGGTGCGTTCATTTATTAGAATTCAGCAGCTGCATTCCTTTGTTAGAATTCAGCAGTTGCATTGTCTTAGTGACATTCAGCAGATGCACTGTTCACCAGCAGATGCATTCCATTTTGATATTTCAGCAGTTTCTATATTGTTTTAAGTATAGTTCGTAGCTACTGGTTGTAGCGACTGGTTGTAGCGACTGGTTGTAACGACTGGTTGTAGCGACTGGTTTAAGTGCTAACGACATCGTTTCACTTTGCATTTGTTTAAAGACCTCGCGACTGGATTCTTGTCTTGCGACTGATTCCTATTCGTTGCGACTGGTACTGTTCATTCAGCTGGTATTAGTCTTGCGACTGGTACTGTTCATTCTTCGTTTTCTTCAGCAGATAATGAAATTTCAGAATTCGATTCCTTATTCAATTCAGAATCATTTCCAAGATTGTATTCGATTTAACTGACAGATTCAAGTAGCCTTTTTATTCATTTTTCATTTTCTCAAGCCTTACAGAGAAATCATTTACAGTTCCAGAACATCATTAGACGAGAGAAAACCAGTAAACGTACAGAGAGAAAGAAAACAGATTTTTAGAAAGAAAAGAAAGAGCAGAACGATGTTTTAGAAAATGTTTTAAGTTATGACAACTAAGAGGGTCCCCAGAGGAAGGGTGAGTGTGCGGCAGACGAACCGTATGCCCTTTCAACAGAGGAAGGATCAGGTGTATAGGTCGACGGATCTATATATCCCTTCACCATGAGCCATAGTGCTAGAGACTGATATCAGGAGTTTGATCAAGCGAATTGGACCAAAATGTTTAAAGTGTTGTCATAATTTCATAAGAGCACAAATGTGATTTTAGTCACAGCTCCAGAATATGTTTAAAGAAAATGTTTTCAGAATTTGATTATGTTTTATGCTTTCAGTTTCTACCAGAATTCTCAGATATAGATATATGTTAGTGCGCTTGTTCATTTCAAAGCGTACGCAGATTTTCAGATTATGTATTCAGCTTTCAGTTCCAGTTCCAGTATCAGTTCTATTGCATGATTTTGCTATTCCAGATTTACCTGCTGAGCCTTTGGCTCACTAGTTTTCATTGAGTGCAGGTAATCAGCAGTAAGGAGCTGGATGGAGAGTGGCTGGTTGGACAATGTGGTTTATCGTGGACGTCTTCCAGTGTTTCTTTTCAGCTTTTGATTTTGATGTACAGAACTTAGTTATAGTTTGTATGTTAGCATATTTCTAGTTCCTCCTTTTTGTAGAAATCTGTATGAACGTTTGGCGTAAAGATATATGCGAGTTTACTCATATTTTTATCATCTGGTGTTTCAGTTCTGCGTGTATTTTAAGATCAGCAGATGATTTAGTTCAGCGTTTTGTTTACCTTCCTGCTGATTTCTTCCGTTGACTATGAAAAGTGTTTATCAGCTGATTTTACTTCCGTTCACTTCATTGTTTCAATTGTTCCGCATTTTAGCAGCAACGAATTGTGTTTATTCGCAATTTAGTCCAGAATTTAGTAACGACTTTTATGGTTATTAAGATTGAAATGTTTGGGTCTTTTAATTCGATCCCCAAATTTCTAAATTCCTTTTTAGAAAAGTCCGGTCGTTACAGTCTTGAAATTCGGCAATCAAGTATTCTTCACCTCGATCGGATCGAAGTGTTTTAGTACTCCTTCCCAATTGATTTTCTACTTCAGCCTTGAATTTTTTGAACTTTTCAAAGGATTCAGACTTGTGCTTCATTAATTACAAGTACTCATACCTAGAGTGATCATCGGTAAATGTGATGAAGTAGATGTGATCGTACTTAGTACGAATGCTAGTGGGCCACACACATCAGTATGGATCAAAAACAATAGACCTTGAGCACGTTCAGGCTTGCTCGTTGTGAGACTCGAAATTTTATTGGATTAATTGAGTTAATTAATTGGGTTTAGCTTAGACCAGATTTGGCGTGAACAGATCTGTGATGGTCCAGCTTTGAGCTGGCAGGCTTGGTGAAGTAATCGGGTCCGTATAAGTATCGGAAACAGCTCTGGATTGTTTGAGTATTTTGCGGGAAAATGATCGGATTTGAGGTCTGGTCAGTGCTGGATGATCGCATTCAGATTTGGTGGTGAATTCTGGTAGTCGCGCGTTATTCTGGGCACGCTAGTGAATTTTTTTAGAGAGTAGCGAAACGACATCGTTTTGGAAGAAACCAGATGTGGATTAGCATGTTGTAGTGATGCGTGGACAGATCCGGTTTGATGGTCCCCGGAAATAGGATCAATAAGAAAATAGGAGTTCAGAAGGGGGGGGGGTTGAATGAACTCCTTCAATTTTTCTATTTCAAAGTTCTTTTAAAATGTTTGGATCTCAGTTATAAGCAAACTTCTCAGCCAACAAAATATGTGCGGAAATAGGCCGATTGGTTTGTGAACAATGAACTAAGCGCAACACAAAATAAATGCGTAAATAAGAGATTGAGTCGAGAGTTTGTTTCTGGAAGTTCGGATATAAATATCCTACGTCTCCCCTTCTTCCTCCTCGGAAGGTAGCACTAAAAGACTTTGATGTGTGTAGCCTTTCTACAAACACCCGCTCTCGTAACCCGCAGCTACGAGAACTCCTAGCGCTTTACAACACAACTTGACGCAGACTTCGCTGCTGGTTTACAATGTTTTGAACGTTTTACGAACTTCTTGAAAGACAGTTCGTTTACAGACTCTATCAAATATATCAATGAGAACACGAATCAAGAGACTGTAAATATCTTCTGGTTTCAACAATGAACAACCAGAAGATTGACTCGAATGTTTATCTAAAGAAGATCAAAACGAAATGTTCTTCGAGTCTTGAGCTTTTTGAAATATCAACGAAGAGAAAGCTCTGTAAATATTTTGGCAGCGTTACAGCAAAGATAGATTAGCGAAGTTAGTTCTTCAATCACCGCTGCTGATATTTATAGTCTTCGATTGCAACGGTAACATTAACTCTCCAAAGGAAATAAATCCCGTTTGAATTACAGCCAAAATAGTACACCGTAATCTCTGCTCCACTGCAAGGTCAAACGCTCATCCACAGAGCCAATTTGTCTTCTTTCCATTTTTGTGCAAGCATAGAGAAACGGCCACTGTACACTGTACTATTCACCCAAAATAGTACCTAACTTGTTTCCTTCATTCCAGGCAACTGTACGATCCAACAAATCTTTTCCTTAAGAGCAAACGATCGTATTTCAAATACTTAGAGCTTGCGCCTGAAATTACTTTGGAAATCAGCACTTACATCCATCATGTTGTCATGAACTTCGACTGGAAAAACGCTTAGAAGAATTCTCCTGCTGATATGCATATGCGTTTTTCCATCTGCTGATTCCTTTAGCAATAAAACGATGTCGTGTCAACTTAATCAAGTGACGCCGTTTTGCTATCTTAGAAATACATCTACTGAATAACAACAAGTAGAGCATCTGCTGGTTTGTCAAAAGGAACGCTTCTGCTGAATCAAACAAAACGCTGTCGTTCCAACTAAACCAAACGCTGTCGTATCGTAATCTCCAACAAATAGACTTAACCAACTGCTGAACTTCTTTAACAAAGTATCTGCTGAAATCTTCATCTGCTGATACGAAACAGTGCACTGCAACGACGTCGTTCTAACTTATCAAAACGCTGTCATTTACCAATCCTTAGCAAAACACGCTGAAGCTCAAAACGGTATCTTCTGATCGCGACAACAACATCTGCTGATTGCTCTTGAAGAATCTATCTGCTGAACTACTCAAATTGTCCAACTGCTGATCTCATACCATCTGCTGAAATCTTACGAAAACTCCAACTGCTGACTTTGCTACTTTAGAAAGAAATACTCATGCGACAACCGATTGTCCAATAGCAACTAGTCTTATTTTTGTTATCACCAAAACTTATAAATATTGTTCTAACAATTTCCCCCTTTTTGGTGATGACAAAACTTCAGCAGCCGAGACAAAAGATATGCAAAAATAAATTGCACACTATCTGATGGAAAAAAATTTTTATTAACCAACAAAAATTGTACATAGGATGTGTACAAGAATTATCAGCAAATAAACAGCCGAAAAGAAAATCTAATCTCTTCTTCTTCTCTTCAACGACTTAGCTTCTTTTCTTCTTCTTTCCCTGTCTCTCTCCGCTGCAGCTTGACTCTCTCTATTGGCATCAACATCTAATACTGTCTGAACAATTCGCCGCTGAGCCATTTGAACTCTTTGCTCAAACGATGGAGTCACAGCACTGCCTTCTTTTTGAGTATTCGCAGGCTTTTGAAGACCTCGGCTGCCACTTTCCCCCTTTTTGTCAGCACTGCCCCTATGAATGTAGTCAACAAGCTCACTGAGCTGGGCATGAATAACATTGTGATTCTCCTGTGCTGAACTTTGGAATTCCAGAAGCTGGTGGGAAAGGGTTCCTTGGTAGCCTCAGCATCCTTTTGAATATCATTTAAGCGCTTGGCCATGATGTCCACTTTGCTTGGCCATGCACTTTCGCATTAACAGCATCGACTTCCTTACGAACATCCGCTAGTCCTTGAAAAATAGTAGCATTCTGATCTGAGACAGTTTTGCGAAATTCGTTGAAGCGAATAGTGTGAACATCATCTAGAGTGCGAACTTCTTGGCGTGCTCCCTGAGATAGA
>KV006948.1:57706-90442 GCA_001598015.1 Dorcoceras hygrometricum
CATAACAAGATTCCTATGTTTTCGAAGGAAGATTACAATGATTGGAAGATTATAATGCAAGCACACTTGGCCGCCCAAAGATGATGATATGTGGTAGGTTATTACTGATGGATCAATGAAAATAATGAATATCAACATAGCATTCGCGACATCTGATGGTGCACCTGAGTATGTAGAAAAGAGGAGACATGAGTATACTAACGAGGAGAAAAAGAAAGCAAACTTGGACAATGTGGCCAGAGATATTCTGTATAAGACGCTGGATAAAACATGTTCAGCAAAATCAAAACCTGTGCTACAGCGAAGGAGATTTGGGAAAAGCTGATTCAAATCTGTGAAATGATGAAACAAAGGAGAACAAGCTAACTGTTGCACAGCAGAAGTACGAGTCTATCAAGATGCGTGAGGGCGAGACTATGACAGAGTTTGATGAGCGCTTTAGTGCTGTGGTGATTGAGCTAACCAGTCTGGAAAAAGAATACAGCAATCGGGAGTTGGCGCTGAAAGTGATGAGAGCATTACCCAGGGAGTGGGATGTTAAGACGCTGGACATGCGTGAATCTAATGATCTCAACAAGCTCAAACTACATGATCTCTTTGCAAATCTTAAAGCTTACGAGTTTGAATTGGAGACCAGATCTGAGGCACCGTCAACTTCACAACCAACCAAGGCTCTTGCCGCAACATCTGAACAATGTTCTCCAAGCACGAGCAAATCTGCAGACAACTCAGTAATGATGCAATGTCCCTCTTCGTTAAGAAATTTGGGAAATTCATGAGAAAATCCTACAACCCTTCTTTCTCTTATAATAATGCTAACAAATCTGAAAAATTATCTACTGATATGAATTGTTACAATTGTGGTCGTCCAGGTCATTTTTCTGCAGACTGTATGATGGATCTGTGTAAACAGGTCCTGATTAAGTTTTGAATTACACAAAACCTGTTATTGTTTTTCTAACAATTCTACTTAAGTGTACAGTTTTTAGGAACGAAGAAGAAGATGAACAGTAGCAGTAATCTGTCCAGTCGATGGTTCAAGTTAAAGTTCAGCAGTTGGTTTAGTTATTCTTTGTAAACGGCAGCTGGATTAGTAATGGAGACGTCCAAAGTTGAGTCAGTTGTTCGTTATCAGGCGGAGGCCAAGTTGAACCAGCTGGAGAATAGTGAACCAGCTGTAGCGATGAAAACCAGCTACAAGCGCTAAAGAAAAGATGAACCAGCTGGAACAGGAACTGTGAAGTCTACTGGAGAAGTATCGAAGAAGAACAATTCAGAAGATGGTTTGTGCGTTGGTTATAATCAGCAGCAGGCTACAGTGCATTCAGCAGGAAGCTAAAGCAATCAGCAGTTGTGAAGAGAAGCGCAAGATCTGGAATCAGCGATGATGACATCAGCAGTGATGTCATCACAATCAGCATATGAAGAAAGATCAGTTGGTGCGAGAAGACCAGTTGGAGCGCTAAGGAGAAGATGAACCAGCCGGAGCGAAAAGAACCAGCAGGAACGCTAAATCAGCAGATGCTCTTTGCGATGGTATGACCAGCAGGAAGCTACAGTGCAATCAGTCGAGAGCTTTTGAAGTTAGCGACATCAAAACGATGTCGTTTGAATAAGTTGATACGACAACGTTTTGCCTTCGCGGTTTTCGAAGGAAGACTACGATGACTGGAAGATAAGGATGCAAGCTCACTTGGCAGCGCAAGATGATGATATGTGGTCTGTTATTATCGATGGACCAATGAAAATAATTAAGATCAACATAGCATTCGCGACGTCTGATGGTGCACCTGAGTATGTAGAAAAGAGGAGACATGAGTATACTAACGAGGAGAAAAAGAAAGCAAACTTGGACAATGTGGCCAGAGATATTCTGTATAAGACGCTGGATAAAAACATGTTCAGCAAAATAAAAACCTGTGCCACAACGAAGGAGATTTGGGAAAAGATGATTCAAATCTGTGAGGGAAATGATGAAACAAAGGAGAATAAGCTAACCGTTGCACAGCAGAAGTACGAGTCTATCAAGATGCGTGAGGGAAAAACTATGGCAGAGTTCGATGAGCGCTTTAGTACTGTGGTGATTGAGCTAACCAGTATGGGAAAAGAATACAGCAATCGGGAGTTGGCGCTGAAAGTGATGAGAGCATTACCCAGGGAGTGGGATGTTAAGACGCTGGACATGCGTGAATCTAATGATCTCAACAAGCTCAAACTACATGATCTCTTTGCAAATCTTAAAGCTTACGAGTTTGAATTGGAGACCAGATCTGAGGCACCGTCAACTTCACAACCAACCAAGGCTCTTGCCGCAACATCTGAACAATGTTCTCCAAGCACGAGCAAATCTGCAGACAACTCAGTAATGATGCAATGTCCCTCTTCGTTAAGAAATTTGGGAAATTCATGAGAAAATCCTACAACCCTTCTTTCTCTTATAATAATGCTAACAAATCTGAAAAATTATCCACTGATATGAACAGTTTCAACTGTGGTCGTCCAGGTCACTTTGCTGCTGACTGTAATAGGCCAAAGAAGGAGGACAGACCCAGAAGGGATGAGAAGAAGTATGAAAGATCCAAGGAAAGATCAAAAGAAAGAAGGATGAGGACAAGATCTGACAAAAGTTTGTGCGTTGGTTATAATCAGCAGCAGGCTACAGTGCATTCAGCAGGCAGCTACAGTGGTGCTACATCCAGACGAGAGCTACAGGGCTTTAATCAACCAGTCGAGGATGCATAGCAAACGATGTCGTTTGAATAAGTTAATACGACATCTTTTGATCTAACCAGTCGTTGGGAAATCCAGTCGCAAGCATTTCACGACCAACTATTGGACAACCAGCTGCAAGCATATCGTTACCACCAGCTGGACAACCAGACGCAAGCACATCATCTCACCCGGTTTTAAGACCAGCGTCTGGACAACCAGTCGAGAGCACCTCTTCCCAGCTATTGCAATGAAGGTGAACCAGCTGTTGCGCGAAGTGTTGTGACTAAGGAAACCAACAGCTGAGCGAACAGCTGTTGAACAATCTGCTGGTATACACTCAGACGCAATCAACGCTCAAGATGGAAGAATCAATGGCTGAGATTAAGTCGTGCAAATTGCCTGGAATTAAGGGAACAAGATTTGTACTATTCTGGGAAATAGTACAATTTACAGAGGATCATTGCAAGCATTTGGGAAGACGACGATTTAGCCGTAACAAGCGTAGAAAGGAATTGGAATTAATCTAATGGCTATATCTCTTGAGGAAGCTATATATACGAGAAGACTTGAAGAAAGAAGATTGACGATTGTGTTGGAGTAGCCACGGCGGATCCGGATCACGCCTCCCGGTGAGGCAGCGGAAGAACAAAAACAATACAGGGAGACGATCAATACAATTCAAATAAACGCAACCATAGGGTGTTTAGATTGCTACCTTGCTGGCAACTCGTGCCTGGCTCCGAACGGTTTCGTAAAGAAAACGGCACTTCATGGTAGGCAGCGGTAGATTTCGTCAATCAGGTCCACGATCGGAGATGAGATTCCTTCATCAGCCTGCACTAGAAGGCCTGAAGAGATCGGCGTGGATGGATTCTCCTCGTCAAATTTGGCCGGAACAATTTCCGGCGAAGAGGCGGCGGCGGCGGCGGCGACAAGCGGCGCACGTCGGCGGCGGCGTGAGGCTTTGAGGAGAAAGGGGCGGCGGCTCTTAAGCTCTAGGGTTAGGTTATGATTAAGTCTTATCTCGAGTTATGAAGTCTAATCTATATTAAATAGATCTTAGTGTTGGACTTGGACCGGCCCAACGGGCCCGGGTCCAACGGATGAACATTCAGTTCATCCCCATCACCGAGACTTCATCGTAACTCCGATCGCCGATCAGATCTGACCGATCGACTCAGTTTCCAAAACTGAATATTATAATCTGAAAAACCATTTTTCAGAACCCCAGTGCAAAATGACCGTTTTGCCCCTCAACGTCGGGAATCACGATTTGACCCCTGTTGACTTTTAGGAAGTCACACTCCCAAAATCCTCTTCGTATGCTCAACACATTGAGCTGAGTATCCGTGCGGGAATCTCAAATCCAGTACTTGTATGACCCTCAATGGTTCAGGGATACAGCTAGCCGTGGGCCCACAACCATTGTGGCTCCGGAATCACAATTCCGGACTTGCCCAACGGATCATGGTAAGAGCGTCTAGAAACATCACCCCATGATCCCCTAGGTATCACTGATAGTGCCTACAAGAACCAGTTGGTCGTGGTTAGCGTACAGTACGGTCCTTTCAATCCATATATCCCGATCAGATCAACGACCATTTGTAAATCGAGAGTCGCTATAGATCCGATAGCTATGCATACATCTTGGAGATCTAATAGTGACATTACGAGTGTAACTAGTTAAACACATTTACCTAAAACACTTCTAATACTCTGGCCAGAGATTTATACACTATTATCCCCTCAGATAGCATAGGATATCCACGCATGTCTGCGAGCGGTGAATCCTCGACAACGATGCATCGACTCCTACATGCATCGGGGTCTCACCCAATCCCGCCGCCTGATGACCCCAAATGAGTCGACAAACGAGTCAAAGTGAGACGCCTATCATGTAGAGTCTCAATGACGTTTCGAGTCGTGAGGACTAATCAGTACAACCAAGACCTCGGACTTATCCGCTCGACAAATGGTAACCACTTGGAAAGTCCGAACGAGGGTAGTTCGATAGATCACCAGGTCACTTTCTATCTTCATGCTCAGAATATCACAATGTTCCCTACAATGAAACATGGTACTTCGCATCGCAGATACTAGTCTCGAGCTCGAGCGGCCCTATCCTCATTTTGACGGCCCAATCGACTAGGAACATGTTCAGAACACACAGTGACTATCAGATGTGTTTCATGATAGCCGTCACACCCACTATCACATCTAACATACACTTTAGTGCATTCTAGGTCTTTACTCAACGCAATTGTAAATCATCATACACACAATGAAAGTAAAGAATGCCATATAAGTAAATGCGAATATCATATATAAAGATTGTCATATACAAGAGTCTATAAACCCACACGCCACAAGTTGGATAGTTGGGCATCTACTCTAACAATCTCCCAGTTGCCCTAAAGCCAACTACTCATCAGACGAAGTCCCATGGTTTCACGATGTTTTCAAACAACGGTCCAGGCAAGGGCTTCGTAAGTGGATCAGCAACGTTGTCCGAAGAGGCGACTCTCTCAATTGCTATGTCACCTCTAGCCACAATATCCCGGATTATGTGGTATTTCCTCAGTATGTGTTTGGATCTTTGGTGAGACCTAGGCTCCTTTGCTCGCGCAACGGCACCCGCGTTGTCGCAGTACACCGGGACTGGACCAACTCCATTAGGAATGACGCCCAACTCTTGGACGAAATTCCTTATCCAAACGGCCTCCTTAGCAGCAGCTGATGCTGCGATGTACTCAGCCTCAGTGGTTGAATCCGCGATGGTGTCTTGCTTGGAACTCTTCCAAGAGACAGCACCACCATTGAGCATGAATATAAATCCAGAGGTTGATTTCGAATCATCCACGTCACACTGGAAGCTAGAATCAGTGTAGCCTTCCAGTTTCAGTTCACCACCCCCATAGACCATGAACATATTCTTAGTCCTTCGTAAGTACTTAAGAATATCCTTCACAGCCTTCCAATGCAATTGGTCGGGGTTGGCCTGGTAGCGGCTCGTGACACTCAGAGCATATGCGACATCCGGTCTAGTCGAGATCATGCCATACATAATACTACCTATTGCCGAGGCATATGGTACACGTGCCATACTCTCTATCTCCTCATCAGTCTTTGGACACATAGACTTAGATAGAGTGACCCCGTGGCACATAGGTAGGTGTCCTCTCTTGGACTCTTCTATAGAGAACCTCTTATGTATGGTATCGATGTAGGTAGCTTGGCAATGAGTAGAATGTCATCAACATAAAGTACGAGGAACGTCACAACGCTTTTAACTACCTTCTTGTAAACACATGGCTCCTCGGGATTCTTGATGAAACCAAATTCCTTAATTGTTTCATCTAATCTCAGGTTCCAACTTCGCTATGCTTGTTTGAGACCGTAGATCGATCTCTGAAGCTTGCATACCTTATGCTCGCTTCCAACAGATGTGAAACCCTCAGGCTGCGTCATATTGATCTCTTCCTTAATGTTTCCATTAAGGAACGCAGTTTTCACATCCATTTGCCATATCTCATAGTCGTACCATGCGGCTATGGCTAACAAGATCCTAATTGACTTGAACATTGCGACTGGCGAGAAGGTTTCATCATAGTCAACACCTTGCCTTTGAGTGTAACATTTCGCGACCAGTCGCGCCTTGTAGGTCATTACCTTACCATCAGGCCAAAGTTTCCTCTTGTATACCCATTTACACCCAATAGGAACAATTCCTTCAGGAGGGTTAACAAGAGTCCAAACTTGGTTAGCATGCATTGAGTCAAACTCAGACTGCATTGCTTCAAGCCACAAATTAGAATCAGCATCGGAAATTTCCTCCTTGAAAGTTCTTGGATCAGATCCAACAACTTGATCACCTTGATCATCTTCAAGGAGAAAACCATATCTCTCAGGAGCCCTAGGAACCCTTTCTAATCTCCTAGGTGCGACCATTTCTGGTATTGGCTTTGGAGGTGCGGGAGACTCACCTGGTACTTCTATTGGATCTCGAACCTCTTCGAGTTCTACTATTTTGCCTTTTCTATCAAGTAGAAATTCCCTTTCCATAAAGGTGGCATTCCTAGAAACAAACACTTTTGTTTCGCTGGGATAGTAGAAGTAGTATCCAATGGAATTATTTGGATACCCAATGAAGTAACATAAGATGGATCTTGTATCCAGCTTATCTCCCACTGTCTGCTTCACGTAAGCAGGACATCCCCAAATCCTCATGTATGAGTACTTGGGTGGTTTTCCCATCCATATCTCATATGGAGTCTTATCCATTGCCTTGGTGTGGACATTGTTCAACAACATTACCGCCGTTTCGAGCGCATAGCACCAAAATGAGGTAGTAAGTTCAGTGAAGCTCATCATAGATCGAACCATGTCCAACAAGGTCCGATTACGACGCTCCGCTACACCATTGAGCTGTGGTGTGGCCGGAGGGGTCCACTGTGCGAGAATCCCATTCTCTTTCAGATAGTCTTGAAATTCAGCACTTAAGTATTCACCACCTCGATCAGATCGAAGTGCTTTAATACTTTTGCCTAATTGATTTTCTACTTCAGCCATGAATTCTTTGAACTTTTCAAAGGATTTAGACTTGTACTTCATCAAGTACAAGTACCCATACCTAGAGTAATCATCGGTAAAGGTGATGAAGTATGTGTGACCATTTTTAGTACCAACACTAAACGGGCCGCACACATCAGTATGGATCAAATCCAATAGGCCTTGAGCACGCTCACCCTTGCCCTTGAAGGGTTGTTTGGTCATCTTTCCCTTAAGACAAGATTCACAAGTCGGTGGGGAGTTGATGTCTGACCGATCAAACAAGTCACTCCTAACTAACTTGTTCATCCTACTTAGAGAAATATGACCTAGCCTAGCGTGCCAAAGTTGTGCTGGGTTCAAGTTATCTTGTTTCCATTTAATTGTTGTTGTATGTGCTTCGACATCGTGAGTTGGAACGTCTTTTAATTTTAAGGTGTACAAATCGTTTTCGCGTTCCCCAATTCCGATCAAACATTCATTCTTGTAAATATTGCAAATCGAATTAGCAAACATACAAGAATATCCATCACTATCAAGCATAGAAACAGAAATAATGTTCTTTATTAATTCGGGAACAAATAAAACGTTTCGTAACAACTACTTAAAATCAGAAGACAGAAATAAATAAACATCTCCTACAGCTATAGCAGCAACTCTTGCTCCATTGCCAAGCCTCAAGTGGGTCTCACACTCTATAAGACGTCGGCTTCTTGTCATCACCTGCAAATCATTGCATATGTGAGATCCACATCCGGTATCAAGTACCCAAGAATTCGAATTAAGAGACATATTTATTTCAATATAGAACATACCTTTCGCAGTTCGCAACTGCTCGAGTTACTCTTTGCAGTTCCTCCTCCAATGCCCAGCCTTGTGGCAGTGGTGGCAAATATCCTCATGCTTGTTTGGTTTGGAAGCCTTTGCCTTTGGTTTCTTGGCGGACCTTTCCTCCTTCGCTGGAGCAGAACGCTTCTTGCTCTTGCGTCTGGGCCCCTTCTTCGTAGAGGAAGAAGAACCCAGAAGGAGGACGGGTTTGTCCTTCTTTATGGTCCCCTCAAACACTACAAGCATGTTAACCACCTCTTCAAGGGTGGCTTCCAGCTTGTTCATGTTGAAGTTGACCACAAAGGGGTCAAATGCAGCGGGTAGTGAGAGGAGAAGTACATCCACAGACAGCTCGTGTGGAAGTGTGATATCAAGGCCCGACAGCTTTTCAACGAGCCCAATCAGTTCAGACCGGTGAACCTGTTGCTATCCAGTATAGCAGCAAGTGGGTTTTTCATCGAAACCATTTTATAGCAGTTATACTGGAAAGAAAACAGACATGCATTACTGACTATATAAAGATATAAGCTAAGACATAAAACATGGTCGTTAAGTTTTATGAATTACCCTCCCACTATTTTAACGATTTCACCACCCTCTAATGAAATCGAGAAAACAGGTTTCTTTAGTGGGTACACGGAGCCCAATCAAGCGATCATGGACCCGAATAATATCAGCCATCCATGACCCCCAAAAGGTAGTTTCCGATTGCAACCGGTGCAACCTCGATGTATTCACCTCACATCCAGTAAGGGCCCAATAATATGACGCCGTTTACTATCACGTGTCAAGATTGGCCCATCAATGTTGAGTCGTGAAGGACGGTCCCCTTAACGTCCCCAATAATATGAGCCAACGTTAAAGGGAATTCCTACCGACTCACAACAGTTGTCAATGGTGTGGACAGCTTTCCGGCATACATGACCCCCTCAATAATATGAGCCGGGCCATGTATACGGGTAGCATCGACGTACACCCATTGTTGATGGAAGGTAGGGTTAATTTAAACAATTTTAAATACCCTTTAGTTTATCGAATAAACATTTTATCTTGATATAAGTTTTAAATCATATTTAAAACGAGGGATTTTAATTTTGAAAAACTTTGGTCTCATGCATTTATTTTAAATCAAATTTAAAACATGCAACATGCGGATTCAATTAACTATATATCAACATATATAAAGAAACATTGGGATGATCGATCTCGAGAGCTATGCGGTCCGTGGTTGCCAGCCACGGACCTGGGTCCAATCCTAGGGGTAATGCAATATGCAATGCAATCCTATTACAAAGCTTCCGGTTTTACAGATCTTCGGTCTTCAATATCTTGATCGTCATTGTCCACCGTCTTCGGATGTCCTCCCACTAAATCTAGTAATTTTACATTTAAATTTATGACATACAAGGGATACATTTATCAAGGGGTGGGAACGGGCCACAAACAGGCCCACTTTAAATGATAATCAAAAATATTAATACAAACCGAATCACAAAAACCTATCGCATACACCTAACAAATTGGGCACGGCTCTCGATCATCCCAATCATGCAGATAATCTAATTAACATGCATAAATTAAATAATCCTATTATTAATCGCAAAATCATATTTTAATCATAAAATCGTATTTTAAAATAAAATCGTATTTTGTCGATAAAATCAAATTTTAATCAACAAAATCATATTTCATTATAAAATCATATTTTATAATTAAAATCACATTTTACTAATTTTAATTGTATCAAATTGGGCTTAAAACAATTATAGGCCCAAAAATCTCAAAATTTCAAAATCGACCAAAACGGGCCCGATATCGCATACCGGCCCGAAAACTTCACGGGCTGCACGGGACAGGCCCGAACCAAACCCTAGAAGAAATCAGCCGTCACGACATAGCCGGTGCTTCGCCGGAGCGGCGGCCGGCCGGCGGCGGCGCCACCTTGAATTTTGCACGCAATAAGCGCGGCGAAATCGCGCCCCATCGTGCGCCATCATCGGCGCACATCGGTCGGCCAGCGACCAGCCTCCTCGCGCGACCAGCGGCGAGGAGCATGCGCAACCAGTGTGCAAGAGGCTGGTATCTAGGACGCCACCATGCGCGCAGCGGCGCAACATCAGGTCGGCCACCATCGCGCCATCTTGCGCGACGCAGCGGCGAGGGAGGCGCCGACTCTCGGCCGCCCCATGCACGATAATATGCGGCGGCCCAGCGCGACAAGCGTGCACGTCTCGGCCGCCAGGCGCGATCAAGCGCGCAATGAACTGGCCATGGTCGGCCACCATGCGCGACCAGCGCGTATGGCGTCGCGCGCGCTGTGGCGCGTGCGATGGGCCGCCGTGCGAGGAGGCAGCCGGCCGATGGTTTCAAAAAATTTTTTTGTTTTGTTTCGATTTGAAAAGATATTTGATACAATATGGCAATATCGTATTGATCAGATCCGAAAACCTTGGCTCTGATACCACACCAGTGTGCAAGAGGCTGGTATCTAGGACGCCACCATGCGCGCAGCGGCGCAACATCAGGTCGGCCACCATCGCGCCATCTTGCGCGACGCAGCGGCGAGGGAGGCGCCGACTCTCGGCCGCCCCATGCACGATAATATGCGGCGGCCCAGCGCGACAAGCGTGCACGTCTCGGCCGCCAGGCGCGATCAAGCGCGCAATGAACTGGCCATGGTCGGCCACCATGCGCGACCAGCGCGTATGGCGTCGCGCGCGCTGTGGCGCGTGCGATGGGCCGCCGTGCGAGGAGGCAGCCGGCCGATGGTTTCAAAAAATTTTTTTGTTTTGTTTCGATTTGAAAAGATATTTGATACAATATGGCAATATCGTATTGATCAGATCCGAAAACCTTGGCTCTGATACCACTGTTGGAGTAGCCACGGCGGATCCGGATCACGCCTCCTGGTGAGGCTGCGGAAGAACAAAAACAATACCGGGAGACGACCAATACAATTCAAATAAACACAACCATAGGGTGTTTAGATTGCTACCTTGCTGGCAACTCGTGCCTGGCTCCGACCGGTTTCGTAAAGAAAACGGCACTTCACGGTAGGCGGCGGTAGATTTCGTCAATCAGGTCCACGACCGGAGACGAGATTCCTTCGTCAGCCTGCACTAGAAGGCCTGACGAGATCGGCGCGGACGGATTCTCCTCGTCAAATTTGGCCGGAACAATTTCCGACGAAGAGGCGGCGGCGGCGTGAGGCTTTGAGGAGAAAGGGGCGGCGGCTCTTAAGCTCTTGGGTTAGGTTATGATTAAGTATTATCTCGAGTTATGAAGTCTAATCTATATTAAATAGATCGTAGTGTTGGACTTGGACCGGCCCAATGGGCCCGGGTCCAACGGATGAACATTCAGTTCATCCCCATCACCGAGACTTCATCGTAACTCCGATCGCCGATCAGATCAGTCCGATCGACTCAGTTCCAAAACTGAATATTATAATCTGAAAAACCATTTTTCAGAACCCCAGTGCAAAATGACCGTTTTGCCCCTCAACGTCGGGAATCACGATTTGACCCCTGTTGACTTTTAGGAAGTCGCACTACCAAAATCCTCTTCGTATGCTCAACACATTGAGCTGAGTATCCGTGCGGAAATCTCGAATCCAGTACTTGTGTGACCCTCAATGGTTCAGGGATACAGCTAGCCGTGGGCCCACAACCATTGTGGCTCCAGAATCACAATTCCGGACTTGCCCAACGGATCATGGTAATAGCGTCTAGCAACATCGCCCCATGATCCCCTAGGTATCACTGATAGTGCCTGAAAGAACCAGTTGGTCGTGGTTAGCGTACAGTACGGTCCTTTCAATCCATATATCCCGATCAGATCAATGACCATTGGTAAATCGAGAGTCGCTATAGATCCGATAGCTATGCATACATCTTGGAGATCGAATAGTGACATCGCGAGTGTAACTAGGTAAACACATTTATAGTGGCTCCAGAATCACAATTCCGGACTTGCCCAACGGATCATGGTAATAGCGTCTAGCAACATCGCCCCATGATCCCCTAGGTATCACTGATAGTGCCTGAAAGAACCAGTTGGTCGTGGTTAGCGTACAGTACGGTCCTTTCAATCCATATATCCCGATCAGATCAATGACCATTGGTAAATCGAGAGTCGCTATAGATCCGATAGCTATGCATACATCTTGGAGATCGAATAGTGACATCGCGAGTGTAACTAGGTAAACACATTTATCTAAAACACTTCTAGTACTCTGGCCATAGATTTATACACTATTATCCCCTCAGATAGCATAGGATGTCCACGCATGTCTGCGAGCGGTGAATCCTCGACAACGATGCATCGACTCCTACATGCATCGGGGTATCACCCAATCCCGCCGCCTGATGACCCCAAATGAGTCGGCAAACGAGTCAAAGTGAGACGCCTATCATGTAGAGTCTCAATGACGTTTCGAGTCGTGAGGACTAATCAGTACAACGAAGACCTCGGACTTATCCACTCGACAAATGGTAACCACTTGGAAAGTCCGAACGAGGGTAGTTCGATAGATCACCAGGTCACTATCTATCTGCATGCTCAGAACATCACAATGTTCCCTACCAATGAAACATGGTACTTCGCATCGCAGATACTAGTCTCGAGCTCGGGCGGCCTTATCCTCATTTTGACGGCCCAATCGACTAGGAACATGTTCAGAACACACAGTGACTATCAGATGTGTTTCATGATAGCCGTCACACCCACTATCACATATAACATACACTTTAGTGCATTCTAGGTCTTTACTCAACGCAATTGTAAATCATCATACACACAATGAAAGTAAAGAATGCCATATAAGTAAATGCGAATATCATATATAAATATTGTCATATACAAGAGTCTATAAACCCACACGCCACAAGTTGGCTAGTTGGGCATCTACTCTAACAGATTGTGGGAAGATTCAAAAACAGAGGGAAGATAACAGTAAGAACGAAGCAGTCGACAACCTTTCTAAGAAGAGCTTACAACGACGTCGACTGCTGAGTTCGTATCAGTTCATTTAGGAGCACTTCCTAGTGTGTGAGATTAATTTCTTATGAGAGTTGTGCGTACACTGTAATTCTCACACACAGATTCACTCGCACATTTTATGAGTTGAGCTATATAGATTAGCGAGTGAATCACATACAGAGAATTTATCTTTGTTGTCTTTGAACAGAGACGTTAAACAAGTTTATGTAGTTAGACACACAGTTGCGGCTGGTGTGCATTAGTTGTTGCTAGGAGTCCATACAAGTGCTGCTTGTGTGGATGGGTGTTTGCAGATGGCCTGTAATCATCAAAGTCTTCTAGTAGTGGATCCTTCCGAGGTGGAAGAAGGGGAGACGTAGGACATTGAGGTCCGAACTTCCAGAAACAAATCTGCTGTGTATCGTATTCTTTTATTCATTCAGCACTCACATTTACTTTAGCATCGCATAACAGATTTCAGCACTTGCATATGTATTCTAGCATCGCATAATTCAGCACTTGCATTAACTTCAGAACTTACGTTTACAGTTAGCACACTTGCACAGTAGAACAGATTTATGTTGTACATAAATCTGTTTGAATCGTTTTAAAATATTAGGATTCAGTTCTGGTATTTTCCGCATGATTTTTAAATCATACCAGATATGTCTCCGGTGCTCTTGATTTTTTTTTAAGTGTTCAAGAACAAGAGGTATTGCACCTCCAGTTTTAAGTAGCACCGTGCAAAATCCTTTAACTCTTGAAAAAGCACGGCTCCTGATCTTTTTGATCCTATTTTTCGGGACCAACACTGTAACAGGCCAAAGAAGGAGGACAGACCCAGAAGGGATGAGAAGAAAGATGAAAGATCCAAGGAAAGATCAAAAGAAAGAAGGATGAGGGCAAGATCTGACAAAAGGCCCAACCGAAATAATGATAGAAAAGTGTTGGTTGCAGAAGAAAGCACTAAAAGCTGGGTGGAATCAGATTCTGATTCCTCATCAAGCAGCTCTTCTTCAAGCAACAGTGAACAGGAGGAAGTTCACTGCCTAATGGCTACCAATCTTCAGATGACGAGGTATTCAATTTCTCAAATACTGAATTTACACGGGAGGACCTAATCTGCACTACATGAAATGGTTTCTCAGACATTCGAAGAAGTCTAAGCTGAAAACATGGATTTGAAAAAGAGTTCAGCAGAACCAAGTACTGTTCAATTTGGTGAAACTGATAGTTTACAAATCGAGTTAATTAAGCTGAAGACTAAGAATGAATCGTTGAGATTAAGATCCTGTGAGCTTGAATCTGAAAACGAGAGGTTAAATCTGGTGATGAGCTCCTGGACCCAGTCTTCTGTCTCTCTAAGAAAGCTGCATGAAATTCAAAAGCCATTAAATGATAAATCTGGCTTAGGTTTCAATGCTGGTGAAATCAGCTCTGGAGAGACCTGTACTCAGTCAAATATGGCATATGATAAGTTCAAAACGATGAATTTTGTCAAAGCCAGTGTGATACATGATACATGCGAGTCGGTAAGGTATGAGGACCAGATCTCGGGGCAACTGAATCAGAAACGGAAAGCTGGTATTGGCTATGTCAGACCCGAGAACTCTAAGTCTATTTGGCTAAAGAACATACTTGACAAAGAAAAGGCGAAATCTGGATCCATGTCGTTTGTTCAGAACCAACAAAGACGGGGTTCTAAGAAGGTCAAATCTGAATGGAGAAAGGTTCAGCCCCGAAGAGATCTAAATGGTCAAAATACTTTACTGAAGCTCAACAGATCTCACCATACTTCTGCACAAACCCTTATGGACTTTCATACTGGGAAAACTGTTAAGGTAATTCAAGTATGGGTCCCGAAAGGGGTAATCCGATCTGGACCCAAGTAAAATTGGGTACCAAAGGCTGTTTTTATGATTGCAGGATAACAGGTACAAAGCTGGAGATGAGTCAATCATTTGGTACCTGGATAGCAGCAAGACACATGACTGGAAACCCAAAACTGTTATCAGATGTGACACATCACAGAGGAGCAAAGATCGTCTTTGGTGACAATGCTCATGGTAACACTGTGAGTAAGGGTAAGCTTATCCACGGTAACATTTCCATATCTGATGTTTTAGTTGTTGATAATTTCCGCTATAATTTGATTAGCATAAGTCAGCTATGTGACAAAGGTTAAATAGTTAGCTTTCAAAAGCACACTTGCACAGTTCAGAGTCCAGAAGGACTGACTCTATTGGTAGGTAAAAGATCAAGGAATACCTACATTATCAATTGGTCAAAACCAATGGGATTTGAACAGATCTGCCTTGCAGCTGACTCTTCCAAGAGTTGGCTATGGCATCAGCGAATGAATCATCTAAACTTTAAAACGCTTGCCAAATTGAGTCAGCATGAACTGGTTTCTGGTATGCCTAAAATAAATTTTTCTAAAGACAAGATCTGTGCCGCATGTCAGCTTGGTAAACAAATACGTTCTACTTTTAAAAAGAAAGGCGGTAAACGTTCTTTCCGAAGCCTAGAACTTTTACATATGGATCTTTTTGGTCTCATTCCCGTAACGAGCTTAGGGGGAACGAACTACACCCTAGTTGTTGTTGATGATTTTCAAAATTCACTTGGGTGCTGTTTTTTAAATCAAAATCTGATACGGCTGACCAACTGATTCGGCTTTTAAAACGCTTACAAAATGACAGATCTTGTACAGTTAACAGGATAAATAAAAAATTAATCTTCTTATCTGGATGACATAGGGATAAAGCATGAGCTTTCTGCAGCTAGAACTCCTCAACAGAACGGGCTCGTTGAGAGGAGAAATCGTACTTTAAAAGAAGCTGCTAGATCTATGATTGCTTACTCCGGTATTTCACAAATATTTTGGGCAGAAGCAGTTAATATAGCTTGCTACACTCAGAACAGATCAATGATAAATAAGTTACATGATAAAACCCCTTATGAGATCTGGAGTGGTAAGAAACCTGACATATCATATTTCAGGGTGTTTGGGTGCAGATGTTTCATTCATAATAATGGTAAAAAGCACCTAACATCTTTTGATGCAAAATCTGATGCAGGTATCTTCCTAGGTTATTTAGCGGTGAGCAAAGCTTATCGAGTTTTCAAAAATCGAAGTCTGACCGTTGAAGAATCAGCACACGTTGTTTTTGATGAGACAAGCTTTAGATCCAACTCAACTGCGAGCCTGAACGATCTGTGCACACGATTAGAATCATCGTCTTGATGACTCAGATGATGACGTGCCATAAAAAATATATTCAGCAGAGTTACAACCAGAGCTGGAAACACCACACAGCAACGCTCAAACATATCTCACAGGTAACCAAGTGATTGCTGATTTGACTAACGTTGACCCAACGCAGGATCAGATCTCATCAAGTGTACCAGTTGCTGGAACTGAAACTCAAGCGACCAATGCTCAAGATGTTGCACAAACAGATCCCGCAACACCCCAAGTGACATATGATGCACAAAATGCGAGCACATCTCAACTGGTTTCTAGATTGAATCTGGAGCAAGGATCTTATCAATTGACATCGACCAATCCAGAAGCGATCATCCAGCCAGATATTCAAATGGAACAAGGAGCAAATCCAATTGGATCTGATCTTCGGTGGAATAGAAATCATCCACCTGAGCAGGTCATAGGTAAAATTAACTCTGTTGTTGGCACACGAGGCCAGCTATTGCATGATCATTTTGATTCAGCATTCATATCACCTATAGAACCTAAGCAGATATAAGAAGCCTTAGCTGACCCAAGCTGGATAGATGCTATGCAGGAAGAACTAAATCAGATTAAGCAAAATAATGTTTGGAAACTTGTACCTAGACCTTCTAATCATTCAGTGATAGGAACTAGATGGGTCTTTAGGAACAAACTGAATGAAGAAGGAGTAGTAACAAGGAACAAAGCTAGATTAGTTGCTCAGGGATTTAGGCAAATGGAAGGAATAGACTTTGATGAAACTTTTGCTCCTGTAGCACGATTAAAAGCCATCCGCATGTTTCTTTCTTATGCTGCATTCAAAGATTTTAAGGTTATTCAAATGGATGTTAAGAGTGCGTTTCTTAATGGCATCTTAACAGAGGAAGTGTATGTTGCACAACCTCCTGGATTCATTGATCATACATATCCAAATCACGTTTAAAAATTGGATAAATCTCTATATGGGTTGAAGCAAGCACCCAGAGCTTGGTTTGATACACTGTCTAAAATTTCTTATTGAGCATGATTTCACTATAGGCACAGTTGACAAAACTCTATTTAAATTTGTGAAATCTGATCATGTCCTGTTAGTGCAAATTTATGTTGATGACATTATATTTGGGTCAACTAACCCCAAACTATGCCAGAAATTCTCTAAGTTGATGCAGGACAAATTTGAGATGAGCATGATGAGCGAGCTGACGTTCTTTCTGGGCTTACAAGTTCGACAGCTTGACAATGGAATCTTCATTAATCAAGAAAAGTATACGAGAGAACTTCTGAAGAAATTCGGTATGGACAATTGTTCAGCAGCAACAACCCCAATGAGCTCCTCAATCAAGCTAGACAAAGATGAAGCTAGATCTGCCATTGAGGTATCATTATATCGTGGTATTATAGGCTCCCTGCTTTACTTAACTGCTAGCAGACCAGACATCATGTTTGCTATCTGTATGTGTGCTAGATTTCAAGTGGAGCCAAAGCAATCTCATTATATTGCTGTAAAGCGTATACTGAAATATCTTAAAGGAACTTCCAATGTGGGTCTTTGGTATCCCAAAAACTCAAGCTTTCAATTAATTGGTTACAGTGATGTAGACTACGCAGGATGTAGAGTTGATCGTAGAAGCACCAGTGGTACTCGTCAATTCTTGGGAGATCGCTTGATTTCCTGGTTTAGTAAGAAGCGGACTTCTATTGCAACGTCCACAGCTGAAGCAGAGTACTTAGCGGCTGGAAGCTACTGTGCTCAGATCTTATGAATTCAACATAAGCTTAAGGACTATGGCATTGATGCTTCTGAAGCGCCTATTCTCTGTGACAACACCAGTGCCATCGCAATCACTCAAAATCCAGTGTTGCACTCTAGAACAAAGCACATAGACATCAGGCATCATTTTATAAGAGATAATGTACTCAAGAAGGACGTCAGGATGGAGTATGCGTCGACTGACTAGCAAGTAGCCGACATCTTCACTAAGAATCTACCTGACGCTAAGTTTTCTTATTTTAAAAATCTGTTGGGTCTCTTAGAACTGCCTTGATTGTCTCTGCGCTAACAATTTTTAGGTTGAGCAGCTTTCTGTGTTTATCAGATCTGAGTATACTGTTCAAGGGGAATGATGTGGAATTTCAGATCTGGTAAAATTTCAGACTTGGGAGGTCTCAGCTTTAGGGGGAACGAGAGATCTGAATTAATAAGTGTTGAGTCAGCTGAATATGTGAGATCTGGATACACTCACATGTCATGTATACACAGTTGATGCTTATCCATGATAAGATCTCGTAATACCCCTGCTGATACATTAAACATATCTTAAGGTTGTGACGTGTTAAGTATTTGGCGCTAGTTATCTTTTTACTTTTTTACCCTCGTGGTCAAAATTTGAAATCATTTTAAAATATTTTCAAAATCATTTTACAATATCTTCAAAGTATTATTTGTGCCAACGGATAATTGACACGTGTTGTTATCGTACGAAACGTCACATCCAAATTCTCTCATCGTTTCACATTCTCTGTTACATTACGCCGTTGCCCTTCCCAGTACTCTTACTTTGCGAAAAATTACTTTCAAGCTTTCGTGCATTTCTGCTCTCTTGTGTTCTCTGTTTGCATATTATTTTCTTCTCAGACGTTCTCTTGTTCGTTATACTATCAGAAATGGCATCTTCATTCATCACCAACGCTCTGCAAATCAATTTTGATTCTGTTTTGGGGATTCAGGACAATGAAGGGATGGTAAATATGTTCAAAGCCCTTGAAGCTTCTGGGCTACGAGGGTTTCTGGGATGTCCATCAGTTTTGTATGAGCAGGAACTGGATCAGTTCTTTGACACAGTTATTGTCCAAGATGGTGATATTACTTGTACTGTTTCAGGGAAATATGTCGAAATTTCTGAAAGCAGGTTTGCAGGTGTTTTCAATCTGCCCACTGATGGTCTCACTGATCTGTCCGAAGTGCCCAATTATTTGGTGATGCAGGCTAGGACTGTGTTTGCTAGGCTTGGTAAGCCTGTTCCATATTCTTGCAAAAAGAGGCTACTAAAGTATGAGTTCAGGCTTTTGAACGACATTTTGTCCAATCAATTACTGTGAAGGTCGGTTCTTTTAACACTATCACACGTGAGAGGTTATTGATGATGACATCGATACATTTTGGAGTTAAGATCAACTGGAGCAAGATTTTGTTTAAAGTGTTGAAAGAGATGGCTGATCGCACCATAAAAAGAGCCAAGGGGTTTGCTGCTCAAATTTTTGTTCTTTTGAAGGCCGACCCCGCTGTTACTCTGGGAGAGGCGAATACCTTCCCTCCCTTGAAAATTCTAATGGAGAAGACCGTAAATACTTACGTTGCCACGAACAAGACAATTGATGCACGTGGTGAGGCAGATGAGCCTGCTGTGGCTAAAGTTGCGATCATAAAGAAGAAAGTTGTGTCGAAGAAGCGACCAGCTGTTTCATCTGACGCCCCGCTGTCAAAAAGAAACGGACAAAATCTGGGAAAGCTGCGCAAAAGGAGGAGGCTCTGGCACTTACTACTATAGCACAAGAAGCTGTGCCTCTCCTGATCATTGCACCTTCTTCAGCTGTGCCTACTGAGTCAGAATCATCTATGGAGAATGTTGCTGAGGAACAACGGGTAGAGACAGCTGTTGATGTTGTTGATCAGATCATTGCTCAAATTATTTCAGAGACAGCGATATGGAAATAGATGAGAGGAAATCAGATATGGTTGCTCAGTATTCTGGAATAGCCGTCGTGATGGGGGAAACAGCTGATGACTTTCCTACTCTCGATTTTCAAGTGTTTATATGTGAAGCCGACTGAATGCTTGAAACTGGAAGTGATACTGGGGATGAAATGGAGAAGGACCCAGAACCTTTGAGATCTAGGAAAGCTGATGACTTGTCAGGGGCTACGCAATCAGAGAAGAGTCCAAGCACCGAAATTGATGGGAAGACATCTGATGAGGAATCGATGTCTATTGAAGATCTTTTGGCCACTATCCCAAATGACTCAACGCTACCTTCTTCTGTTGGAGTTGTAACCAAGGTTCAGTATGGGAAAATTATTGAAATCAGAGGAGTCGAGGAAGGGGACTGGTACAAGACCAGGCTTCCGAAGATTCCAGCTGTTGATAAAGGGAAGGCGCCTTTTTCAGAGAAGGATCCGATAAAAGGGCACCCGGCCCGGGAGATTTTTTCTTTAATCTATTCAGATATAGAGTTGCTTATAAAGTTGCGAGAACAGGTTATAGACAAGTTGACAAATTCTTTAATTCTTTCAGTTTTCGCCGCTTGGCTGTCTTAAAGTTAGAGGACATATATGCTAAGGAGGAACAAGTGTTGACGTGGGCACAAACAGATTCCACTAAGATCGCTCTTCAATGGCGCATGTATATATTGACCAATTACAGAGAGTTACTGCTTCGAAAATTTTTGGAGGCTAGACGCTCAAATTTTGTAGCGAGTCATTCATTGTCAGCTATTGTGACACCCGAACCCACGGGGTCATGAAATTTGGGGTGAAATAAAAATTGTCGAATAAAAGAAGGGCTGAAGGACAATTTGTTATAAGCTATATTTCTTATAACTTAAAAGAATGAAACACGAACTCAACCAAAAGCTGATAGATACTCGCTCGCGCGCCAACTACTGAAAACATTTGCGGAAAACAAATTCTATTATATATATTGCAATTGCGGTGTACAACAGCTGATATTCTATATGAAATACTACTGTTGCAATTGATTTAATACAGTTTTACAAAAGATAAAATAACATCAGACTTGACACGGAAAACGTTGGCCATTGACAAACACACACCACCCAGCAGCTGATTCAAGTTTCACCTCCCGTTCGCTCCTCAGCTGTCGAACCTGCACCATTTTAAAAGCTAATGATCCTAGAAGCTCAGCAAGCAAAACCTGAGTGATAACAATTTCATTTAACGCAGGCAGACATCTGAACATACATAACTTGAGTTAAAGTAATCATCAATACATAAACATTTCATAAACATTTCTTTCTATCATGAACTTAGAGATAGGGGATAATAGCCCAGATCTCATCATCAATATCATTTTCTTTAGATTTATGGCTTAGAAGCTCTCCTTAGGTCTGTGTTGCACTTTGATCAAAATGGCTTCCGATATCAGTTTTAGCATATACCTCATATGAAAGGGCAGCCGACATCTGGACGACTACTCACCCTTCTCATTGTGACCGTCTGTTATCTATGCCATAAACCTTAAAATAACTTTTGTTCCTCTAACATCCTTTCTTTCTTTGAAATCTCTTTAAACATCATCGGGTTCCATCATTTAAAACTCTCGCTTCCCATTTTAAAATTTACTGATATCGAATTCGACTGTTGGGAACTTAACGCTAAAATGAAATCAGTCGGAAAAAAGTGAAACAAAACAGATCTTCACTGTTCACGTTTATCGTAAAACAGCTGCAAGAATATTTGTGAATACAACAGACGTAGTAAAAGAAACGATGTCGTTGAAGTAGGAAACAGACATGATGACGTAAGAATATCTTCTACCAGTTGTAACTTAAGGAAACGACGTCGTTAGTTTGAACCAGTCGCAACAATAATTGCTAACAACGCGACTTGGGAATAAGTGTAAAACGATGTCGTTTGCTTTAAGAAGCTGACATAAGAAAGTCTGATAATAAAAATAAACAGACGTAAGAATATCTGTTATCAGACATAACTCCGAATAAATGAAACGATGTCGTTTGCACAAAAAACAGACATAAGAACAGTGCAACGACTGAATGTGCGAGGAATCAGATTTTAAGAATTATGATTAATCAGATTTTGGGATTAGATTAGTCACGAGAATTAAGATTTTCGAATTCCAGAATTTTTGATTTTTGGTGAAATATGATTTTAGAATTCAGATCTCTCGTAGAGTATTTCAGATTTCTAGTCGCATGAATTATCGGGTGAAATCTGGTAGTGATTTGGAGTCTAATTGATTAAATTACGATAGAAATCTGGTTTCCCTAGCGTTTCGTGAGATGCCGCGGGTTTTTGTGAAACGCCACCATTCTGGTGAGATCTGCATGGTCGAGAGTGAAGCGCTTTTGTTTTGTTGTTCCAGACGTCAACGCAGGTCAATGCAATTGGTAGTAGTGAGAGATCTGGTAGCGCTAGTGTGTGACGTAAGCAGATGTCACGTTGGTCAATTGTGGTGTTGACTGCTGGATCGTTAATGCGTTCAGAGGAGAGATCTGGCTTCACTGTAGAGATCTGGTAGCGTTAGCACGAGTGCGTGAGAGGGTGACACGTGTGGGTAAACATGGTAGAGTTGACTGCTGGTTGTGGCATCGACCAGCGATGAGCGCTAGCATGGGTTGTTAGTGTGAGATCTGGTTGAGCGATGCGACGTCGTTCCTTTAATTTGCTGCGTCGTCGTTTTGGGTTTGTGAACGTTTAGCGTGTTTTGATTTGTGCGAGCGAAGGGTTCTGGTGTGTATTATGGCTGGGGCAACCAGATGTCACCAATACACTGTCGTTTTGACTAGCGCGCGAGGATTTGCATTAGCGCTGTGAAGTCTGTAAGATTTTAAGCGCTCGTTTGAGGAATATGGTTGGCGCTAATTCGTGATGCAGGAATCTGGTTAAGTCGGTAATTGTCTTATTCGATAGAGATTGAATTGAGGATTTAAATACAAGTGTTGAGTTACACTTAGAGAATTTTACACCCGATATTTCTTATCCTCTTCTCCGTTGAAGCCCTCGTTCGATACTGTTCATTTGATCATTTCTTCCCTAGATTTCTATCGATTCCAGCCTCTGTTTTTAACGATATTGGTGGCGCTGGATTTCCCTTGCTTAGCTCTTTCGTTTGCTACCTATTTGGAACCCTGAATTAGCATTGGAGTGGAAACGTGAAGCTACTGGTGTTCGAAGCTTTCTGGAGAAGTCTGTTCCGTGTGTTCTCCTGCTGGTTTAAACTTTGGGGTGAGAATTTCCTTCTGTTTTGAGCTCTGTCTTCGTGTTAATACCTGCGTAGAGGTATAGGACTTGAGTATAGTTCTAGCCGTAGGTGTTTAAGTGTTAGGATAAAATTTATAGTTTTGGTGATAACAAAAATAAGAAAAGATTTGGACTTAAATGATAAAATTCGAATAATCTTTTCACGATGATCAACATTTCTGACAACAGTGATCGGTTTGAATTACAGTTATGAAATTGGTTTGTTCAGAATCGGGTCTTGGAACAGTGGAGATATTGATTTTATTATTTGGGTTACCGGGTCAGAAATCTACTGTTGATGAAGTATTGATAATGGTGATATCTGTCAACAGCTCTTGACTATTGTATCGGTAATGGTATCTGCCAACAGCAACAGGAACAATGAATGGTTCTACCAACAGAAAGGGCCGTATTCATTGATAAGTTTATTCGACAGATCTTGTAACAGTACTATTCATCGTTGCTGACAGCAGATTTCGCTACAGTATTGTTTTTGGAAACAGCATGAGTATCGTTTGCTTCAACAGATTTGATGACGTCAGACACAGTAGAATTCAGACATCATGACGTCACCATCAGATCTAACTACAATGGTCATATAACAGATTTGATGACGTCAGCTAAAGTAGAGGAACAGATTTGATGACATCATCCTTGCTGAATATTTGCAAGAGGTTTTAGTTTGTTTATCGCGACAGATCTTTCAACAGCAAGGAACTATTCATTCATCTTTTCAATGAAATATCTGTCTACAGAAATGGTTTCAGGTGCAAGCATAAAGTTGATTCAAATTCAATCGTATACTCAATTGGAAAAGATCGATGGCCAAAACAAGAATCATTCAAATTGCCTGAAATTAAGGAGACGAGATTGGTACTATTTTTGGAAGAATAGTACACATTGACAGAGGCAGTTTCAACGGGATTGCACACATATGGAAATCATATTTATATCTCTGACGATACGCAACTTACCATATAGTGAAGCAAGATTGACGGAGTACTACTGTCAGAATTTCAAAAAGGATTTTGTTGCCTTATCAGAAGTAATCGACCGTTGAACGAAGATTAAAAATAGCAGATGTTCTGCATTGAAGAAATACTCTCGCGATTGCTATTACTGAAACGCTGCCAAATTGAATTCTCGAGCTATTCCTTAGTGAAGCATACTCAAAGCTCACAAGACTCGAAGAACATACTGTTGTTTTTCATTGATATACCTTCGAGTCATTCTCTGGTTCATCTTGTTAAATCGAGTTTCTTTGTATTAGAAACCAGAGAAATTTACAGTCTCAAATACGTGCACTTCATTGTAATATCTTATTGAGTCTGTAACAAACGTGCTCTCAAAAACCGTTTGAAAATATTACCAAGTGTTGTAAACCAGCAGTTGCGTCTGCTTGGATTGGTGTGGAGATACAAGGAGTTCTCGTGGCTGCTGGTTGCGGGATCGGGTGTTTGTAGAAGGCCTACTTTCATCAAATCTTCTAGTGATACCTTTCGATGAGGAAGAAGGGGAGACGTAGGACATTGAAGTCCGAACTTCCAGAAACAAATCCTGATCTCTTTGCTATTTACTTTACGCATTTACATATTGCCTATTATTTACTGTTCACAAGTGAATCGGTTTTATTTCGCACTTTTCAAGTTAACCGAGAAACTTGCATAAAACTGAGATATCTTAAGTCCGGTAACTCGGACTTAAGTTAAGCCGTGTGTGTAAAACATTTTAAAAGATTTCAAAAATCGAATGAGTTCATTCAACCCCCCCCCCCCTTCCTGAACTCCTATTTACTTATTGATCCTATTTCTGGGACCATCAAGTGGTATCAGAGCAGGCAAATCTCAGTTATTGAACAGCTGTGTTTCACGCTTTATTATATCTTAACATGTCGATCTCTCACAACAAGATTCCTTTGTTTTCGAGGGAAGAGTATGATGACTGGAAAATCAGGATGCAAGAACATTTAGCGGCCATGGATGATGACATGTGGTATGTCATCACAGAAGGACCGCTAAAGATAATGAAACCAAATCTGGCGGTTGCTGTAACAAGTGGCGAGCCTCAGTTTCTTCCAAAGGCCAGACATGAATATACCAATGAAGACAAGAAAAAGGCGAATCTGGACAACGTGGCAAAAGATATACTGTTCAAGACGCTGGACAAGGACAAGAATATGTTCAGCAAGATCAAGAACTGTGCCACTGCTATAGAAATATGGGAAAAGCTGACCCAGATCTGCGAGGGCAATGATGAAACCAAAGAAAACAAACTTACTGTGGCCCAGCAGAAGTATGAGGCGATCAAAATGAAGGATGGAGAGACCATGGCCGAATTCGACGAAAGATTCAGCGTTGTGGTGATCGAACTGAACAGTCTTGGAAAAGAATATAGCAACAGGGAGTTGGCGTTGAAGGTCATGAGAGCGCTACCCAAAGAATGGGACGTGAAAACAATGGCCATGAGGGAGTCAAAAAACTTGAACAAGCTAGAGCTGCACGATCTGTTCGCCAACTTGAAAGCATATGAGTTTGAGTTGGAGACAAGATCGGAAGCTGGACCCTCCACCTCCCAGCCGACAAAAGCTCTTGCTGCTACAACTGCTGAACCATGCTCTCCTAGCACCAGCAAGTCTGCTAACCAGCTCAGCGATGATGCAATGTCCTTATTAGTCAAGAAATTTGGGAAATTCATGAGAAGATCCTCCCATCCTTCCTCTCCTTACAATAACTTTAATAAGTCTGATAAAGTTGCATCTGACTTGATATGCTATAACTGTGATCGTCCAGGTCACTTTGCTGCTGATTGCAACAGACCCAGGAAAGATGACAGATACAGAATAGACAACAAGAAGGATGAGCGACACAAAACAGAGGAGGAAGATGATGAAAGAGCTGTGGATAGGTCCAAGGACAAGTCCAAGGACAAATTCAAAGAAAGACCAAAGGACCGGAGGATGAGAAATAACAGCAACAAGAAACCCAATCGCAAGCATGACCGGAAAGTATTGGTTGCTGAGGAAAGCACCAAGAGCTGGGCAGACAGCGATTCAGAGTCATCCAGCAGCAGTTCCTCTTCTAGTGATAGTGAACAGAAGGAAGCTCATTGTCTCATGGCTAATCAGATGGATTACAACGAGGTATTTGATTTCTCCAATGTTGAATTTACACGTGAGGATCTAGTTCAGGCACTGAACAATATGGTCCATGAGTACAAGACTCTATCTCGCACATTTGAGGAAATCAAGGCTGAAAACGCAAGTCTGAAAAATAGTTCGACATATTCAAGTTCTGATGAGCTTGAGGATGTTAACAGTTTGAATACTGAGTTGAGTAGGCTGAAGATAGAAAATTATTTGTTGAGAAGTGATTTCAGCGAGCTCAAGGCTGAAGTTGAAAAATTAACTAAAGAAATGAGCTCCTGGACCCAATCAGCTCGTGCTTTCCAAAAATTACAAGAAATCCAAAAGTCAGCACTTGATAGAACTGGCTTAGGATTTAGTAATAGCGAAAGCAGTGAAGGAGAGACAAGTAATCAGTCACAACCGGTGTATGACAAGTTCAATAAAATGGGCTTTGTCAAAGCTGACGTGATATATGACTGTTGCGAGTCCATAAGATATAATGACCAGAAATCTTCCCAGTCAAGTCTTGAAGGAAAAGGAAAAGATGGCATCGACTATCAAATGCCTGAGAGTTCCAAGCCCAGCTAGTTAAAGAACAGATTGGACAAGGACAACGCAAAGGCTGGTTCCAAGTCCTATGTTCCAAACCAGCTGTGGCGTAACTTTAGGAAGGCAAAATATGGTTGGAAAAAGACTTGGCCGAGAAGAGATCCTGTTGGTCAAAATGTCAAATCAAAACTCCATAGATTGCACAATTTTGCATAGACTTTCGTGGATCCAAAAACTGGGAAAACTGTGAAGGTAATTCAAGTATGGGTCCCGAAAGGGGTAATCCAATCTGGACCCAAGTAAAATTGGGTACCAAAAATTTGCTTGTATGATTGCAGGGCAACAGGTACAAAGCTACTAATGACTCTATTATCTGGTACCTGGACAGTGGGTGTGCACGCCATATGACAGGGAACCCAAAGCTACTGACAGATGTCGTTCCACACAAAGGAGTGAAAATTGTCTTTGGTGACAATTCTCACGGTAACACTGTGGGTAAGGGTAAGCTTACCCATGGTAACATCTCTATCTCTGATATTTTGGTTGTTGATAACCTCAGTTATAACTTGATCAGTATCAGTCAACTATGTGACAAAGGTTACATAGTTAACTTTCAACACACACGTGCACAGTTCAGAACTCAAATGGTCTGACTGTATTGGTAGGTAAACGTTCAGGGAATACCTACGTTATCGATTGGTCGGAGCAGTTGAAGTTTGAAAAGCTTTGTCTTACAACTGACTCCTCCAAGAGTTGGTTGTGGCATCAACGAATGAACCATCTAAATTTTAAAACACTTGCCAAGTTGAGTGAGCATGATATGATTTCTGGTATGCCCAAATTAAAATTTTCTAAGGATAAGATCTGTGCAGTTTGTCAGCTTGGTAAGCACATTAAATCGACCTTCAAAAATAAAGGCGGAAAACGTTATTCCCGTTGCCTTGAGCTTTTACATATGGATCTTTTTGGTCCTATTTCAGTAACAAGCTTAGGGGGAACGTCCTACACCCTTGCAGTTGTTGAAGATTTTTCAAATATACATGGGTGTTGTTTTTAAAAGCAAAATCTGAAACCGCCGACCAGCTGATACGCCTTTTGAAACGTTTACAAAATGATAGATCTTGTTCTGTCAACCGGATAAGAAGTGATCGCGGTACTGAATTTGTAAATTTTAAATTGACTTCTTATTTGGAAGACTTAGGAATTAAGCATGAGCTTTCAGCAGCAAGAACTCCTCTGCAAAACGGGTTAGCTGAAAGGAGAAACCGCACTTTAAAAGAAACTGCTAGATCTATGATTGCTTATTCTGGTATTTCTCAAAAATTTTGGGCAGAAGCAGTCAATACAGCATGTCACACTCAAAACAGATCTACGATTAATAGGATGCACGATAAGACCCCATATGAGATCTGACATGGCAAGAAACCTGATATATCATATTTCAGGGTGTTTGGGTGTAGATGTTTCATTCACAACAATGGCAAGAAGCACCTAACAGAGTTTGAACCTAAATCTGATGCAGGAATATTCTTAGGTTATTCTGCTGTTAGCAAATCTTATCGGGTAATCAATATCAAGAGCCTCACTGTTGAAGAATCTTCTCATGTTGTGTTCGATGAGACAAGCTTCAAATCAAATTCAGCTGCAAGCTTACACGACTTGTGCACACGTCTGGAATCAACAATCCTTGAAGACTCTGATGATGACGTGTCACAACAAAGATTCACAGCTGAAGAACAACCAATAGTAGATACACAACATACTTTTACTCAACGATATCTTACGGCAGCTGGAGCAGAAGCAATCACCGCGCAAACAAATGTTGTTCCAACAGATCTTGCCACGTCAGACATTGCGCAAGCAAATGCTACTATTCCTTCACCAACAGTAGCAAGCACTTCTTCTCAAACGATATCAAGACCAACAGTGGATAACAACACTGACGACAGCACTCACACACAACAGCAAGAACTCAAACTGGAATTTGATGCACAAGGAAACAATGATAATCATCAATTTGCGTCAGAAGATCCAAACATTTTTATCCAGTCAGCGACACAGGGGGAACAAGGAGCAAATCCCATTGGACTTGATATTCGGTGGAATAGAAATCATCCACCTCAGCAGGTCATAGGTAACATTCAATCTCCTGTTCGCACACGAGGCCAGCTATCTCATGATCACTTCGATGATGCATTTATTTCTCATATATAACCTAAGATAATTGATGAGGCCTTAGCTGACTCAAGTTGGATAGATTCCATGCAGGAAGAACTCAATTAGTTTGAACGCAATAAAGTATGGACACTTGTACCTAGACCTAAAAATCATTCAGTCATAGGCACTCTATGGGTCTTTAGGAATAAATGGAATGAAGATGGAGTAGTAACAAGAAATAAGGCTAGGCTGGTTGCACAAGGCTTTAGACAGATGGAGGGTACAGATTTTGATGAAACATTTGCACCAGTAGGTAGATTATAAGCCATTCGCATGTTCCTTGCCTATGCTGCATATAAATACTTCAAGCTCTTTCAGATGGATGTCAAGAATGCCTTTCTAAATGGCATCTTGACAGAGGAAATGTATGTTGCACAACCTCCTGGCTTCATAGATCATACAAATCCAGACTTTGTTTACAAACTGGACAAGGCTCTATACGGGTTGAAGCAAGCACCCAGAGCCTGGTATGATACACTCACTAATTTTCTTCTTGAGCATAAGTTCACTATAGGCATAGTCGATAAGACGTTGTTTAAATTTGTTAGGGATGATCACGTCTTATTAGTTCAGATTTATGTTGACGATATTATTTTTGGGTCAACTAACCCCAAACTGTGCAAGAAATTTTCCAAGCTCATGCAGGATAAATTCGAGATGAGCATGATGGGGGAGCTAACCTTCTTTCTGGGATTACAAGTTCGACAGCTGGAAAATGTAATCTTCATTAACCAAGCTAAATATACGAAGGAATTGCTAAAGAAGTTTGGCATGGACAACTGCTCAGCAGCAGCAACCCCTATGAGCTCTTCAATTAAGATGTACAAAGATGAAGCTGGAACTGCCATAGAGGTATCCTTATATCGAGGTATCATAGGCTCTCTGCTTTACCTAACTGCTAGTAGACCAAACATCATGTTTGCTGTCTGTATTTGTGCTAGATTCCAAGCGGAGCCAAAGCAATCACATTATATTGCTGTTAAGATAATCCTCAAGTACTTAAAGGGCACTTCCAACGTGGGTCTTTGGTATCCCAAAGACTCAGGCTTTCAACTAATTGGTTATACTGATGCAGATTACGCAGGATGCAGGATTGATTGTAAAAGCACAAGTGCGACTTTCCAATTCTTAGGAGATCGGTTGATTTCATGGTTCAGTAAGAAGCAAACATCCATTGCCATGTCAACAGCAGAGGCAGAGTACTTAGCTGCCGGCAGCTGTTGCGCTCAAATCCTCTGGATACAACATCAATTAAAGGATTATGGCATTGATGCTTCCAAAACTCCTATTTTCTATGACAACACAAGTGCGATAGCGATCACAACGTGGGTCTTTGGTATCCCAAAGACTCAGGCTTTCAACTAATTGGTTATACTGATGCAGATTACGCAGGATGCAGGATTGATTGTAAAAGCACAAGTGCGACTTTCCAATTCTTAGGAGATCGGTTGATTTCATGGTTCAGTAAGAAGCAAACATCCATTGCCATGTCAACAGCAGAGGCAGAGTACTTAGCTGCCGGCAGCTGTTGCGCTCAAATCCTCTGGATACAACATCAATTAAAGGATTATGGCATTGATGCTTCCAAAACTCCTATTTTCTATGACAACACAAGTGCGATAGCGATCACCCAGAACCCTGTGCTGCACTCAAGAACCAAGCACATTGACATAAGGCACCACTTCATAAGAGACCATGTGCTAAAGAAGGAGTTCGGTTGGAGTACGTGTCGACTGAGCAACAAGTTGCTGATATCTTCACAAAGCCTCTACCAGACGCTAAGTTTTTCTATTTTAGGAATATATTAGGTCTCTTAGAACTGCCATAAATTTGTCTATGCGCTAACAATTTTTTCAGTTTGAACAGCAACGCTTACATCAGCAGTGGGTCACCTATTAATGGGGAACAGTTCTGCTTACGTAAGTGCCACCGTTGGAAGTCGCTCTATCGAGAAAACAGTATTGCTAACGTTAGCATCGAGTAATATGTTCAGGGGGAACAGCGAAGCTTACGTCAGCAATATCGTTGGAAGGCTATTCGACAAGAAACAACAATGCTTACGTCAGCATCGAGTTATATGTTCAGGGGGAACAGCGATGCTTACGTCAGCGCTATCGTTGGAAGGCTATTCAACAAGAAACAGCAATGCTTACGTCAGCCTCGTGTCATATGTTCACTAGGAACAGCACTGCTTACGTAAGCGCTGCTGATTGAGGGTTGCACATCGTAGGGGGAATTTGGTCTCTGTGTTGTTAAGCGTGAAGTCAATTGAACAGGAGAGATCTATCAACAGATTTC
Source organism: Dorcoceras hygrometricum (assembly GCA_001598015.1). Lineage (NCBI taxonomy): Eukaryota > Viridiplantae > Streptophyta > Magnoliopsida > Lamiales > Gesneriaceae > Dorcoceras > Dorcoceras hygrometricum. The sequence goes on from KV006948.1 coordinate 89,191, forward strand.
TCCTGTACACAATTGATCATTATCTGTTAACAGATTCTGCTCCATCCCGTGAAACATTAAAAATAGATTTGCTTAGGTGTGATTTTTTAAAGATTTTGGCGCGTCAATGTTATTTTAATCTTTTCCCGTACGGGTAAAATATTTGCAAAATCTTTTCTAAAAATAGTACGCACCATCGGATGATTGACACGTGTTGTCCTTCATTCACATCGTCACATCAACACTCTTTCTCTCTCCTAACCGTTCATATTCACCATCTTTATTTAAGGCATTTCAAATATTTGGTGAAGCTTACTGTGCAATCGTAATCTTTGCTTTCTCTTGCTTTCATTCTTACTGTGCAATCGTAATCTTTGCTTTCTCTTGCTCTTGTGCGCTCGTATTCTCTTGTGCAGAAAATCCTATTTCAGGCATTCCTTGCACTCTAAATCGACTACAATGGCATCCATATTCATCGTCAACTCGTATCAGATTAACTTTGAATCAGTTTTGATGATTCCCGACCATGATGGCATGCTCAACATGTTCAAAGCACTGGAGGACAGTGGTCTACGGGAGTTTCTGGGGTGTGAATCAGTACTATATGAGAAGGAGCTAGAGCAGTTCTTTGAAACAGCGTTGGTACAGGGTGAAGATATCACTGGAGCAGTATCAAGAAAGTTCTTCTCTATCTCTCAGGCTCAGTTTGCACGTGTTTTTGAGTTACCCACGGAAGGGATTGTGAATTTATCTTATGTACCAAAGGATAAAGTGTATGATGCGAGGAGCTTCTTCTCGAAAAAGGGTGAGCAGGTTGAAATTCATGGGAAAAAGAAACCCATGAAATATGAATTTCGATTGCTGAATGATATCTTGGCAAAGGCCGTCACTGTTAAGGCGGGCTCATTTGATGCTGTCACCACTGAACGGTTCCAGATGATGACGGCGATTCATTATGGATTGAAGGTGAATTGGGGCAAGGTCTTGTTCAATGTATTGAAAGACATGGTGGATAAGTCGCAGAGGAAAGCTAAGGGCTTTGCTGCGCAAATTGGTGTTTTGTTGAAGGGCATCCCTGCTATTGCTCTGGGAGAAGGTGTTCCTTTCCCACTTGCGAAAATTCTGTCTATGAAAACAGTAAACACTTACATTGCCACGAATACTACAATTGATGCTCGTGAGGAGCAGGGGATGGTTAGTGAGGCTATTGTGAAGAGGAAATCCAAGTCTATAAAGAAGTCCTCATCTGCTGATGATACACCTGTTAAGGTTA
>KV006948.1:97778-108185 GCA_001598015.1 Dorcoceras hygrometricum
AGCTTTTGCGGAAACAGGGTATTTCATATAACTTTGCAATTGCGGTTTACAACAGCTGCTATTCGATATAAATATACAACCATTGCTACTGATTTAATACAGCACAACCTAATCAAAACAATACAACTATGACACGGAAAACGTAGGCCTTGGATAAACACAACGCCACCCATCTGCTGGTTTCAAGTTTCACCTGATGTTCCTCCACCAGTTGTCGCACCTGCACCATTTTAAAAGCTAGTGAGCCTAAAGGCTCAGCAAGTAAAACCTGAGTAATAACAATTTCATAAAACGCAGGCAGACATCTGTACATTCATAACCATTTCGTAAACAATTCATTCATAATCTTAGAGACAGGGGATAATAGCCCAGCTGTAACATCATTTCCTTTTTCTTTAGACTATGGCATATAAGTTCTATGTGGTCCAATTTGCACTTTGATCAAAATGACTCCCGATATCAGTTTCAGCATATAGCTCATATGAAAGGGCAGTCGACATCTAGACAACACCTCACCCTTATCCTTGGTGACCGTCAACTATCTATGCCATAATCCTAAAATAAACTTTGTTCCTTTACATCCTTTTGTAAAACATTCCTGTAAATCATTGGGTTCCATCATTTTAAACATTTGCTTCCCATTGTTTTAAAACTTTACTGAGTATAGAATTAGAACCTTGAAATCGTAATAATGAAGAGAGACCAGTCGCAAGAAAATGAAACAGCACTTGTGAAACAAAATAGTTCTCTGCTGTTCGCAAATATCGTTAAACGAACCAGCTGGAATAAATAGAAACCAGCTGCAAGACTTTTTACTAAAAACAATCGTATTTAAATGAAACGATGTCGTTGGAGTGAGCAGCAGACAGGATGAAAACCACCTGCTGAAATTCTATTTCTTAAAGAAACGACGTCGTTAGCGCATCGATCAGTCGCAAGGAATACGCTAATCAACCAGCTGTAAGAAAAAGCGCTAACACGTGTATATAAATGAATAGTACCAGTCGCAAGACTAATACCAGCTGAAATGAACAGTACTTGAAAACAAATAAAGCAACTGCTGAACTATCACAATGGAATGCATCTGCTGGTGAACAGTGCATCTGCTGATTTTATGAAAACAACGCAACTGCTGAATTCTAAAAAAGGAAATGCAGCTGCTAAATTTTACGATTACAATGCAGCTGCTGATCTCTAAATGAATAGTACCAGTCGCAAGACTAATACCAGCTGAAATGAACAGTACTTGAAAACAAATAAAGCAACTGCTGAACTATCACAATGGAATGCATCTGCTGGTGAACAGTGCATCTGCTGATTTTATGAAAACAACGCAACTGCTGAATTCTAAAAAAGGAAATGCAGCTGCTAAATTTTACGATTACAATGCAGCTGCTGATCTCTAAAAAGGGAACGCAACTGCTGGTTTTAACAAGGAAAGATGCACCTGCTGATGAACAGTGCATCTGCTGGAATTTACGAAAGACACTTGTAATATCAAAACAATGATCGCGCTACCAGTCGTCTCCTATTAAACCAGACTTTATACTAATTCAACTAGCAACTACTGATTACACAAAATCATCAAATCCCGATATCACAGCAAAAAGAAGAACATTCGTAAGCATTATAACTATGCAGCTGCTGAATCTTAACAAGTAGATACAGCTGCTGGAGCATAACTCGACATTCGTAATATCAAAATAACAACTATGCCATCAGCCGTTGCCTATCAAACCATACTTTAAAATGATTCAACCAGCAACTACTGATTACACAGTTATCAAATCTTGATGTTACAACTACTGCGAGAAGAACATTCATAATATTTCTGGAATTGAATTCGAATCCTCAGTATATTTAAAACATCATAAACTTTCTGGAAATCATACTGGAAGCATCATAAACATCAAAAACATCATTTTGGAACCCATCTTTCTTTCCTTTTCATGTCTAAATCATTTCAAACATGAACTTTAAACATAACTTAAACATACAGGCAAGCAGATCCATAAAAACACAATATATGCTTCAAATGGTGTAGCAAAGGATCAGCTTTTACTTGCCTTAAACAAAGCTTTACGACAACAGCTAATTCCTGCAGAAATACTCCCTTTGAGCAACGCACGAACTCTTCTGGAATTTCTTTTAAGAACACTTTAAAACTTTTCTTTGCAAATGATGAAAATCTTACTTTGAAAACAGGTTTTTATATGAAAGGGATTAGTCGCAAGCTACTTGTGAAATCAAGCATGACACACTTCTAAAAAAATTTAGAAAAATTCCCTTCATATCACTTTAAATTTGTAAAGTACCAAACCTTTTCCAAAAGAAATCATTTCACCTCCTTAAAACATTTTTCAATCGAATTAAAATCCAGCTCGTCCATCGCTAATTGGAGTTGCCTGCTGGTACCATCCGCAGCGCATCTTACCTGCTAACCTCAATAAATTAGCAGTTACATAACATTTAAAATTACCAATTTGGCCCAAAAGATTAAGAAAATGCATAAATGTGGTCCTATGGATTTTGGGGCGTTACAAACAGTGAGCCCGAGTTTGTTGACACAAGGATCGATACACGAGCTGAGGGAAGCATTAGTCCTGTAGTTGACAAGGAGATGAACAAATCTGTTGATCATGAGCAAGTCACTGAGGAGACCATGTCCATTGATGATCTTCTATTACAAATCTCTGATGACTTGATGCTACCGTCGATTACTGTTGTGGAGCTTACCAAGATACGGCTTGGTGAATCCCGTAAACTTTGGTGATGTTCAAAGCGTGTGACTTGTATTCTGCCAGTCTCCGCGGATTTCTTCACATGATAAAGGGAAAGGGATTCTGGTGGAGGATGAACCAGTTAGAGGGAACCCAGCGAGGGAGATGGTGGAGTTGATCTGCAGAGATGTGGATTTTATGGTTCAACTCCGTGACCAGGTTATGGTAGATGTCGTAAATTTCTTTCATTCCTTCTCAATTAATAAATTGACCAATTTTGATGCTTTGCTGGCACTGAGAGAAAAAGAGAAATTTATGTTGGAGTGGGCTGCGAAGGATTCTTTGGAGACGGCTGTGAAGAGAAATATGTACATTTTAGCTAAGTACAAAGAACTGCTGCTCAGGAAGATCATGGAGTCTCATAGACAATTTTACAATCCTGGACAGCCCTGGACTGCCACAGCCTCTCAAATTTTTGATTTACTATCCGATGCTCATTCCAAATCCTTAGAAGATCTATTGGCTCAGCAGCGTGAACATGGACTACCCCTAGCGCAACCATGCCGATCCCCAATCATTGATTCCTCTATTGATAGCGGTGCTGTTCTTGCACGATTCTATTCTATAGCAAATTCTACTTGTTGGGTAAGGCCCGTGATTTTGGTGAATGGAGTTTGGACGCCTGTTCAGGGTCCTGATTTTTGGAGGAGCAGTTGCTGATATAATGGGTGATGAAGAGGTAGACCTGGTTTCCTCAGATGTATCTACAGTCTATCGGTCTCCCTCTCCAATTTTTCAGGAGGTTGATTCTGTTGAGCATGATTTGCTATTTGCTTTGGGCCCTGCTATCTTTCCAAGCGTTGCACAAGAGGAGCGACTATATTTTGTAAAAAGTCCAGAGTCTTCTCCTGCCATCTCGCTACATCAAGAGTCTTCTTCGTCATCCACTGATGTCTCTATGCACTTTGACTCTACGGATATACCTGTGAATGCCCAAGCAGATACTCAAACATCAGCACCAGTTGATTTCACTATGTTTACAGATGCTCTTGAAGACCTCAGATCATCTATTTTTCAGCGCATCCATGATTCTAACTGCGAAATATTATCCAAGGTCAATGCTGTTGAATTGGGTGTTCGTGGGGATCTTCTCAAATTGCAAGTTCTGCTTCACCAGTCCCTTGAGAATGCTTGTCGGGTTCTTGAAAGGCAAGGTACCACTCAAGCAACACAGATCAATGATCTCAAGAAGGGCTTGATGGCTCCAGTAGGCACTATCTTTCAAGATTTATTTGATATCAAGAAGAAGCAAAGAGAACAAGATGCCAAGCTCATTGCGTTGGATGGGAAAATTGCTGCTATCAGGAGCGAACAATTGGATTTTCAAACGAAGATAGCAGCAGATATACTCAGCCTTTCCACCCAAGTTGGTGACATCGCCGATTACATAAGAGGTGGTGATGCCAAAAAGGGGGAAATAGGCAGTAGCAGCCGCCCTAGTACTGTGAGAACACAAACGTTTCCACCAACGACTGGCCACCAACGACTGGAACTTTTGCAGAGAGAGCTGAACAGGAACGGAGACACATTATAGATAGTGGACAAGTTATCAGTATAGAAGAGGCCGCGGAAAGATTCACTGAAGCAGATAGACGGGAGTCTGATAGGTTGGAAAGAGAAAGAGAAAGATAAAGGAGAGAATGTAGGAAAAGAAGAAGTGGAACTTATAAAAGAAGAAGAGGATACTTATTAGAATCTCTTGTGCAAATCTTCTGTACCATTTTCTCAGTTAATGAAATTCGATTTCCAGCAGTTCGTGTGAAAATTAATTTTGCATATCTATTCATGTCGGCTGCTATGTTTTGTCATCACCAAAAAGGGGGAAATTGTTAGGATAAAATTTATAGTGTTGGTGATAACAAAAATAAGAAAAGATTTGGACTTAAATGATAAAATTCGAATAATCTTTTCATGATGATCAACATTGCTGACAACAGTGATCGGTTTGAATTACAGTTATGAAATTTGGTTGTTCAGAATCGGTTCTTGGAACAGTGGAGATATTGATTTTATTATTTGGGTTATCGGGTAAGAAATCTATTGTTGATGAAGTATTGAGAATGGTGATATCTTCCAACAGCTCTTGACTATTGTATCGGTAATGGTATCTGCCAATAGCAACAGGAACAGTGAATGGTTCTACCAACATAAAGGGCCGTATTCATTGATAAGTTTATTCGACAGATCTTGTAACAGTACTATTCATCGTTGCTGACACCAGATTTCGCTACAGTATTGTTTTTGGAAACAACATGAGTATCGTTTGCTTCAACAGATTTGATGACGTCAGCCACAGTAGAATATTAGACATCATGACGTCACCATCAGATCTAACTACAATGGTCATATAAAATATTCGATGACGTCAGCTAAAGTATAGGAACAGATTTGATGACATCATCCTTGCAGAATATTTGCAAGAGGTTTTAGTTTGTTTACCGCGACAGATCTTTAAACAGCAAGGAACTATTCATTCATCTTCTTCAAACAAAGATTTGTCGACAGAAATGGTTTCAGGCGTAAGCATAAAGTTGATTCAAATTCGATCGTATACTCAATTGGAAAAGATCGATGGCCAAAACAAGAATCATTCAAATTGCCTGAAATTAAGGAGACAAGATTGGTACTATTTTTGGAAGAATAGTAAACATTGGCAGAGGCAATTTCAACGGGATTGCACACATATGGAAATCGTATTTATATCTCTGACGATACGCAACTTACCATATAGCAAAGCAAGATTGACGGAGTACTACTGTCAGAATTTCAAAAAGGATTTTGTTGCCTTATCAGAAGTAATCGATCGTTGAACAAAGATTATAAATAGCAGATGTTCTACATTGAAGAAATACTCTCGCGATTGCTATTACTGAAACGCTGCCAAATTGAATTCTCGAGCTATTCCTTAGTGAAGCATACTCAAAGCTCACAAGACTCGAAGAACATACGGTTGTTTTTCATTGATATACCTTTGAGTCATTCTCTGGTTCATCTTGTTAAATCGAGTTTCTTTGTATTAGAAACCAGAGAAATTTACAGTCTCAAATACGTGCACTTCATTGTAATATCTTATTGAGTCTGTAACAAACGTGCTCTCAAAAGCCGTTTGAAAATATTACCAAGTGTTGTAAACCAGCAGCTGCGTCTGCTTGGATTGGTGTGGAGATACTAGGAGTTCTCATAGCTGCTGGTTGCGGGATCGGGTGTTTGTAGAAGGCCTACTTTCATCAAATCTTCTAGTGATACCTTTCGAGGAGGAAGAAGGGGAGACGTAGGACATTGAAGTCCGAACTTCCAGAAAAAAATCCTGATCTCTTTGCTATTTACTTTACGCATTTACATATTGCCTATTATTTACTGTTCACAAGTGAATCGGTTTTATTCCGCACTTTTCAAGTTAACCGAGAAACTTTCATAAAACTGAGATATCTTAAGTCTGGTAACTCGGACTTAAGTTAAGCCGTGTGTGTAAAATATTTTAAAAGATTTAGAAAATCGAAGGAGTTCATTCAACCCCCCCCCCTTCTGAACTCCTATTTACTTATTGATCCTATTTTTGGGACCATCATTAAGGGTTTATGTTCAGATTTGAGCTAAGATATTAGCTAACTCGTACAGATTTCAGCTCCTTGAAACCTTCTGCCGTGAACTTTTACTGTTCACAAGTGAATCGGTTTATTCCGCACTTTTCAAGTTAACCGAGAAACTTTCATAAAACTGAGATATCTTAAGTCTGGTAACTCGGACTTAAGTTAAGCCGTGTGTGTAAAATATTTTAAAAGATTTAGAAAATCGAAGGAGTTCATTCAACCCCCCCCCCTTCTGAACTCCTATTTACTTATTGATCCTATTTTTGGGACCATCATTAAGGGTTTATGTTCAGATTTGAGCTAAGATATTAGCTAACTCGTACAGATTTCAGCTCCTTGAAACCTTCTGCCGTGAACTTCGAACCAGGAGAAATCTACTTTCTCAGGCCGTGAGTTCTGACGTGCCCTGTTCGAATCTGTGAGGTAGAATTTTGAGGATTGAGGTACGAATTCAGCAGCCCTTAATAGCTTGAAGCGTGGACATGGCTATATTTATTGCTATGAAATCTGTTGGCCTGATTCTTTGAATTTAAGTGGAACATTTTGTTGAATTGATTGAGTTACATTCTGTTTTACGTAATGAATTGTGTGCAATTGTTGTTCTTGATTGGCATACATGTATACATATTTAGCCTGACAGATTGGTTGATTGACCTGATTGAGAGCCACGTTGCGACTGGCCGACTGAGTTGTCGTTCCGGAATAGTCCAACGCTATCATCGGAGTGGTGACTGCCGGATTCGAGATTCTACTACCGAGCTGTGATGGGCTGACGGGCCCGGAATATCACGGACTGATGATTTCCACCGGCTGATTGGTTGTGCGTGGTATAGAGGCTTGAGATGATTTGCCAGTTGACTTACTGGTCTAGCTATCCGATCCTTGATAGCCCTCATGCATTCATAGCATTGATTTATGGCATGTTGCATGTTTAGCTGTTTTGATAGCTCTTCTGTCAGGCCCCGTGCTAATTACTAACAATTAACACATAATAAGCGCATAAACACGGAAGCTTAAAATCAGGGCTTAAAAATTTTTCGAAATACAATGGGCCTGAACTTCAAATCATACATTCAAAATAGCGATAATTAAAATACGGGTTGACTCAAACTCCAACACAACAGGTAACAACAGTAAATCAATCAAGAACAAATCCCCAATACATGATAACATGAACTCAAATCAAGCCTTCATACCACGCACAGCCAATCAGCCGGTGAATATCGATCCGTGATCATCGGGGCCCGTCAGCCCATCACAGCTCGGTGGTAGACACTCGAATCCGGTAGTCACCACTCCGACGATAGCGTTGGACTTTTCGGGCACGACTCAACAGTCGGCCAGTCACAACGTGGCACCCAATCAGGTAATCAAATCAATCTATCAATACAGGCTCAAGATGTATGCATGAATGCCATTCAATATCAATGCTTAATGTATACAATTCATAATACGTGCAAACAGAATGTAAGCTCAAGCAATTAATCAAACTGTTCCACGTAAACACATAGCAGCAAGGTCACGGATTTCACAACATTGAAATATAGACATGTTCACGCTCAAAGCAGCTAAGGGCTGCTCAATCGTACCTCGAATCCACAAATTCTACCTCACAAATTCGAACTGGGCACGACAGCACTCACGACCCGAAACCAGCATCTTTCGCGATCTTCTCCAAGGTCGTTCTGCAGCTTCCAATGGGTAGCAATCGAAGGAGAAGTTCACAGGGAACCCAGCGCCACCGAAATCACTCAAATCTTCGGCGGAGAACGACGAAAATCTAGGGAAGACAAGTCTCGGTGAACAGTAGCTCTACGAGGGTTTGAGAAAGAAGAGATAAGGAATGGCTGGCTAAAAAAAATTCTAAGTGTCGATCAACACCTCTTTATATACATCTCAAATCTCTCGACTGCTGCTCACCAATCCAGTCGTCTTGAACCGTAGGAATCTTACGGCTGGCACTCATGCTTCCTACAACAAACCAGACGCAACAAACCAGTCGCAACTATCCAGTCGCAAGGCGCTAAATAACCCAGACGCAAGCTAAACCAAAAGCTGGAAAATTCCTCACAACTGGTACCAGACGCAATCCTCGAAACACAGCGTTTCAACTTAACCAGACGACGTCGCGTTGCTCCCTCGACTGGTTCCTCAATTCCACAGCTGGTCACCCAGTCGCAATATTCAAAATGCGGAGTTTAACTAAATCAAACGACGCCGTTACTCACGCGAGTATCGCTACCAGCAGCTGCTCACCCAGTCGCAACACAATTCCTCCCGCGACTGGTTCTTCAATTCATCGACTGGTCATTCTCTCACGAGCGCAACAACTGCCAGACACAACACAAGCGCAACAAATGATTTTCCATTTCCACCAGCTGCAAGCTACAGTAACCATCAAATTCCAAATCCTACCAGTCGTTGGCTACAGTACGGTTGATTCAATACTTGGAGGAATTCGACAACTCTATATCTTCAAAATTCACGTGGCTAAACCCAAACATCAAAATTAACCACTAATCTAAATCTGAATCCTCACATTCTCCCCACCTTAAGGGATTTCGTCCTCGAAATCAAAGGTAAGCTCAGGGAAGAAAACAATCAATCATGCAAATCAACACCAGCAGCTACTCAAGTTCGAAGCTAAAACCAGAAGTTTACCTGGAAATGTTGCACCATTAGTGCTCAAACAGATGAGGCCAATCCTTCCGCATCTTTTCCTCAACCTCCCAGGTCGCTTCTTCTCGGCCATGCTTGCTCCATTGGACCATCACCAACGGAATTATCTTGTTTCTCAGCTGCTTCTCCTTCCTATCCAATATCTGAACCGGATATTCGACATAACTTAAGGCAGAATCCAGCTCAACTTCGTCAGTTCTCAAAACATGGGATGGATCCGGCTCATACTTTCTCAACATTGACACATGAAACACGTCATGCATCGCGGCTAAATCCTCGGGCAGCATCAGTCTATAAGCCAATTGTCCAATCCTCTCGATAATCTCAAAGTGACCAACGAATCTGGGAGCCAATTTGCCTTTAAATTTGAATCTCATCACGCTCTTGAAAGGAGAAATCTTGAGAAACACACGATCGCCAACCTCAAACTCTAACGGTCGACGTCTACGGTTCGCATAGCTAGAGAAACGGTCTTCAGCAGCCTTCATTCTACTCCGAATCAAGTCAATTTGATCCTTCATGTGCTGAACAAACTCCGGTGTAGAAAGCTGTCTCTCGCCAACTTCTTCCCAATAAATCGGGGATCTGCACTTTCGACCATACAACGCCTCAAACGGAGCCATTCCAATAGTGACTTGGTAGCTGTTGTTATACAAAAACTCCACCAAGGAAAGCGAATCCTGCCAGCCACCGCTGAAATCCATCACTACCGCTCGCAGCATATCCTCTAAAGTCTGGATAGTCCGCTCAGACTGTCCATCTGTCTGTGGGTGATAGGTTGTGCTCATCGCCAATCTCGAACCCATTGCTGCTTGCAGACTCTTCCAAAAGCGATAAGTGAACCTCGGATCTCTGTCAGACACTATCGAAACCAGAACTCCATGCAATCTAACCACATGGTCGATGTACAACTTCGCCATCATTTTCATCGAACACCTCACATCATAGGGAATGAAATGGGCTGACTTCGAGAGTCTATCAATCACAACCCAGATCGTATCGCATCCCCTACTCGATCGAGGAAGATGAGTCACGAAATCCATGGCGATGTGCTCCCAATTCCATTGGGGCACCTCTAAACTCTAGAGCAATCCACCAGGTCTCATTCTCTCGGCCTTGACCTGTTGGCAATTCAAACATCTAGCAACAAAAGCCGAAATGTCGCTCTTCGTACCTGCCCACCAGTAGTGAGACTTCAAGGCATGGTACATCTTTCTTTCGCCTGGATGCACACTGTACCGGCTACAATGCGCTTCATTCATGATGGTCTCTTTCAAATCAATCAGGTTCGGAACTACTAATCTCCCTCTGAATCTCAAACATCCATCAGAAGCAATAGAGAAATCATCAGACTGACC
>KV006948.1:129286-140443 GCA_001598015.1 Dorcoceras hygrometricum
GAGGGTAGTTCGATAGATCACCAGGTCACTATCTATCTGCTTGCTCAGAACATCACAATGTTCCCTACCAATGAAACATGGTACTTCGCATCGCATATACTAGTCTCGAACTCGGGCGGCCTTATCCTCGTTTTGACGGCCCCATCGACTAGGAACATGTTCAGAATACACAGCGACTATTAGATGTGTTTCATGATAGCCGTCATACCCACTATCACATCTGACATACGCTTTAGTGTAATCTAGGTCTTTACTCAACACAATTGTAAATCATTACACACATAATGAAAGTAAAGAATGCCATATAAAAGAATGCGAATATCATATATAAAGATCGTTTGTACAAGAGTCAATGAAAACCCACACGCCACAAGTTGGCTAGTTGGGCATCTACTCTAACACCCTCGACTGGTTCCTCAATTCCACAGCTGGTCACCCAGTCTCAATATTCAAAACGCCGAGTTTAACTAAATCAAACGACGCCGTTAATCACGCGAGTATCGCTACCAGCAGCTGCTCACCCAGTCACAACACAATTCCTCTCGCGACTGGTTCTTCAATTCATCGACTGGTCATTCTCTCACGAGCGCAACGACTGCCAGACACAACACAAGCGCAACAACTGATTTTCCATTTCCACCAGCTGCAAGCTACAGTAACCATCAAATTCCAAATCCTACCAGTCGTTGGCTACAGTACGGTTGATTCAATACTTGGAGGAATTCGACAACTCTATATCTTCAAAATTCACGTGGCTAAACCCAAACATCAAAATTAACCACTAATCTAAATCTGAATCCTCACATTCTCCCCACCTTAAGGGATTTCGTCCTCGAAATCAAAGGTAAGCTCAGGGAAGAAAACAATCAATCATGCAAATCAACACCAGCAGCTACTCAAGTTCAAAGCTAAAACCAGAATTTTACCTGGAAATGTTGCACGATCAGTGCTCAAACAGATGAGGCCAATCCTTCCGCATCTTTTCCTCAACCTCCCAGTTCGCTTCTTCTCGGCCATGCTTTCTCCATTGGACCATCACCAACGGAATTATCTTGTTTCTCAGCTGCTTCTCCTTCCTATCCAATATCTGTACCGGATATTTGACATAACTTAAGGCAGAATCCAGCTCAACTTCGTCAGTTCTCAAAACATGGGACGGATCCGGCTCATACTTTCTCAACATTGACACATGAAACACGTCATGCATCGCGGCTAACTCCTCGGGCAGCCTCAGTCTATAAGCCAATTGTCCAATCCTCTCGATAATCTCAAAGGGACCAACGAATCTGGGAGCCAATTTGCCTTTAAATCTGAATCTCATCACGCTCTTGAAAGGAGAAATCTTGAGAAACACACGATCGCCAACCTCAAGCTCTAACGGTCGACGTCTACGGTTCGCATAGCTAGAGAAATGGTCTTGAGCAGCCTTCATTCTACTCCAAATCAAGTCAATTTGATCCTTCATGTGCTGAACAAACTCCGGTGTAGAAAGCTGTCTCTCGCCAACTTCTTCCCAACAAATCGGGGATCTGCACTTTCGACCATACAATGCCTCAAACGGAGCCATTCCAATAGTGACTTGGTACCTGTTGTTATACGAAAACTCCACCAAGGAAAGTGAATCCTGCCAGCCACCGCTGAAATCCATCACTACCGCTCGCAGCATATCCTCTAAAGTCTGGATAGTTCGCTCAGACTGTCCATCTGTCTGTGGGTGATAGGCTGTGCTCATCGCCAATCTCGAACCCATTGCTGCTTGGAGACTCTTCCAAAAGCGAGAAGTGAACCTCGGATCTCTATCAGACACTATCGAAACCGGAACTCCATGCAATCTAACCACATGGTCGATGTACAACTTCGCCATATTTTTCATCGAACACCTCACATCATAGGGAATGAAATGGGCTGACTTCGAGAGTCTATCAATCACAACCAAGATCGTCCTTACTCTAACAGTGTGTTTGTGAAAATTAACAACATAATCGTCATCATACAGCTAACAGATGTTGATCAAATTATAGCGCAAGCATTCAATATATAAAATATCTTTGGTGATTATTTACCATATGCAATCTTACCCTTGCGTACAATGTTATCTTTGGAGTCATCATCGAAGGTGATCATAGGTCCGTTGCTATGCTTGATATTTGTTTACAACCTTGGATCATCCGTCATGTATCTTGAACATCAACTGTAAAGATACCAGGTTGATCTCTTCAACAGCTCTCCTCGACTAACCTACAATCATGAAACAATCTTTTGCTGCCCATTTTTATTTGGGTCTAATTGGATTAGCCATTTCAGGGTCTGCACTTGAATAACTCTAGAAGTCTTCTACAACTGAAAAGTTTATGCAAAACCTGTTGGGGAACAACGGTGTAGGATCCAGATCCCGCCTCCCGGGGCGCAGCGGAAAACAAAATTGCCCGGGAGACGATCAATACAATAGAATTCAAACACAATATGAACCATTCATAGGGTTCTTTCGTTGATTACCTTGCTGGAGTCTAGGCCCAAATCATGAACCAGGTACCTCGTCTCGTGAGGCTTCAGCTGTCGAGACGCATACGCGATCACGTACCCGTTATGCATCAGAACACACCCCAAACCACTCAGAGAAGCATCGGAGCACACAACAAATCCTTCGGAGCCAGACGATAGGGCCAAGACAGGAGCAGTAGTCAACTTCTCCTTCAACGTCTGAAAACTGTACTCGCACTCATCAGTCCATACAAATCTCTTATCTTTCTGAGTCAACTGCATCATAGGCCTGGCTATCGAAGAAAACTTCTCAATGAAACGCCTATAGTAGCCGGGAAACCCCAAGAAACTACGGATCTCTGAAACGTTTCGAGGTCTCTCCTAGTTAAGCACTGCTTCGACCTTGCTCGGATCTACAGAAATCCCTTGTGCTGAAATCACGTGACCCAAAAAGATAATCCTGTCGAGTCAAAACTCGCACTTGCTGCATTTGGCATAGAGCTGCGAGTCTCTCAATCTCTGCAATACTAGTCTCAAATGCTCCTTGTGCTCTCTCTTGCTCCTCGAGTACACCAAGATGTCATCTATGAAGACGATTACGAACCGATCGATATACTCACTGAAGACGCGATTCATCAAATCCATAAAGACAGCGGGGGCATTCGTCAATCCAAACGGCATGACAAGAAACTCAAAATGCCCATATCGAGTCCGGAAGGCTGTCTTTGCCACATCAGCGTCTCTAATTCGCAACTGGTGATAACCAGAGCGCAAGTCAATCTTCGAGTAAACAAGCGATCCCTGCAATTGATCGAACAAGTCATCAATCCTCGGCAAAGGATACTTGTTTTTCACCGTTGCTTTATTCAACTGTCTGAAGTCCACACACATCCTCATAGTGCCATCCTTCTTTTTCACAAATAGAATCGGAGCTCCCCAAGGCGAAATGCTCGGCCTGATGAAGCCTTTCTCCAAGAGATCACTCAACTGTTCCTTCAGCTCTTTCAATTCCGCGGGAACCAACCGGTAAGGAGCTCTAGAAATCGGGGCAGTACCGGGCACCAACTCAATACTGAAGTCGATCTCACGTCGAGGAGAAAATCCAGGAATCTCGTCTGGAAACACGTCGGAAAACTCTCGAACTACGGGGATGTCGCGCAACTCTAATCGCTGCTCCTGGGAACTATCAAGTGCGTAGATCATGAATCCCGCATTACCTAGCGATAGAAGGCTAAACATCTCCATAGCGGACACTAGGGGAATCTTCGACCTCGAATCCGTGCCGTAGAAATCCCACCTCTCACCCGTATCAGGGCGAAATCTCACCACACCATGGAAGCAATCAACGGTAGCCTTATAGCTAGATAATACATCCATTCCCAAAATACAGTCGAAATCTCTAATCCCCAAGACAATCAGATTGGTCACCAAAACATGCTCATCAAATCTAATCAGGCAATCTACCACTACCTCTCGAGACCACAGATTCACACCAGCAGGAGTAGACACAGAAACAACATCACACAGTGGGGAAGAACTCAACCCACACTCAAACACAAACATCTCAGATATAAAAGAGTGTGATGCACCAGTGTCAAACAAAACTCTCGCAGGATAATCATAAATAGAGCATGTACCTCTAATCACCATGCCCGACGTCTCCTCAGCCTGGTCCAACGACAAGGCGTTCGCCTGCGCCTGCTGGGGAATTTGAAACGGGGGTCGGGAAGGTCCTCCAAAACGAGCTCACGGAACCAGAGGAACTCGAATGGCACTTCTTCTTGAATTGATTCCCTCGCGGTCGGAACTGCTGGCGACTCGACTGCTGTGACCCCTGAGGAGATTGATACGACTGCGACACCGCCTGAGCTGGCTGAGAAGCACGCGCGGTCGTCTGATGCACTGGAGCCTCGGGATCCATCAAACTCTCCTCAATATCAACCGCATTGTTCACAGCTTCCATGAAGGTCGCCGGGGACCCAGACAGCAGCATTCGATAAAGATCAGGTCTCAACCCTTTCAAGAACTTGTTCCTCTTCGTTCGCTCTTGGTTTGCCACAGCTGGCATGTACACTAGAAGCACAGAAAACCGCCTCGCATACTCGGCCACACGCATATCAACCTGCTTCAGGTTATCAAACTCGTGCTCTCGGGTGGCGAAATAGGACTCTGGAGTGTATTCCCGTCGAAAAGCCTCATAGAAACCATCCCAGGTGAGAACCGTCCCATTATCACGAAGAATCCTAGAAGTACCCCTCCACCAGCACTGCGCATCCTCTCGCAACTGCAGCACTGCCAACTTCAGTCTCTTTTCCGGAGCGTACTCCAAGGTATCAAATAATTCCTCCATCTGGAAGAGCCACGCCTCGGCCCTAGCACCACCCTCATTACCGGCAAACGTCGGTGGGTTCGTCCACTGAAATCGGGCTAAGACCAACTCCATTCCACCTATCTGCCTAGTGACGTCCTCAACCTGAGCGTCGTCATCACTACCCGCTCTAGATTCCTCTACGGAACGTCTAGTCCTCCTACCTCCTTCTCGTCTCGGCGGCATCTAAACAAGCCTAGAGGAAAGATCTCACAGCAGATAGACTAACAAGACAAATAATAGATCACATAAGTCACAGAGGCAATCAAAATCAAATCAAAACTCTGTGCCTAGACTCGAGTGTGATCAAAATAAATCGAGCTTATCCCAGTTTAAGCTCTGATACCAAAAATGTCAGGCCCCGTGCTACTACCGAGCTGTGATGGGCTGACGGGCCCGAAATATCACGGACCGATGATTTCCACCGGCTGATTGGTTGTGCGTGGTATAGAGGCTTGAGATGATTTGCCAGTTGACTTACTGGTCTAGCTATCCGATCCTTGATAGCCCTCATGCATTCATAGCATTGATTTATGGCATGTTGCATGTTTAGCTGTTTTGATAGCTCTTCTGTCAGGCCCCGTGCTAATTACTAACAATTAACACATAATAAGCGCATAAACACGGAAGCTTAAAATCAGGGCTTAAAAATTTTTCGAAATACAATGGGCCTGAACTTCAAATCATACATTCAAAATAGCGATAATTAAAATACGGGTTGACTCAAACTCCAACAAAATAGGTAACAACAGTAAATCAATCAAGAACAAATCCCCAATACATGATAACACGGGGCATCCCCCGGTTCAACACATATCATATATAGACTGGGACTCAGGGACGCGGGGATCGACCAGCTGAACTTCCACTCGGTCCAGCTTGGTTACCTGAAGTTCCTGCAAATGGGCAACACAGACACAAACAAAACAAAATCAGGAAACAAGTACGAGGTCAAGCCTCAGTACGAAGAGCTATCAAAGCAGATAAACATGCAACATGCTATAAATCAATGCTATGAATGCATGAGGGCTATCAAGAAATGGGATAGCTAGACCAGTCTATCAACTGGCAACTCAAATCAAGCCTCTATACCACGCACAGCCAATCAGCCGGTGGAAATAATCGATCCGTGATCATCGGGGCCCGTCAGCCCATCACAGCTCGGTGGTAGACACTCGAATCCGGTATTCACCACTCCGTCGATAGCGTTGGACTTTTCGGGCACGACTCAACAGTCGGCCAGTCACAACGTGACACCCAATCAAGTAATGAAATCAATCTATCAATTCAGGCTCAAGATGTATGCATGAATGCCATTCAATATCAATGCTTAATGCATACAATTCATAATACGTGCAAACAGAATGTAAGCTCAAGCAATTCATCAAACTGTTCCACGTAAACACATACCAGCAAGGTCACGGATTTCACAACATTGAAATATAGACATGTTCACGCTCAAAGCTGCTAAGGGCTGCTCAATCGTACCTTGAATCCACAAATTCTACCTCACAAATTCGAACTGGGCATGACAGCACTCACGACCCGAAACCAGCAGCTTTCGCGATCTTCTCCAAGGTCGTTCTGCAGCTTCAAATGGGTAGCAATCAAAGGAGAAGTTCACAGGGAACCCAGCGCCACCGAAATCACTCAAATCTTCGGCTGAGAACGACGAAAATCTAGGGAAGAAAAGTCTCGGTGAACAGTAGCTCTACGAGGGTTTGAGAGAGAAGAGATAAGGAATGGCTGCTCAAAATAATTCTAAGTGTCGATCAACACCTCTATATATACATCTCAAATCTCTCGAATGCTGCTCACCAATCCAGTCGTCTTGAACCGTAGGAATCTTACGGCTGGCACTCATGCTTCCTACAACAAACCAGTCGCAAATATCCAGTCGCACCTATCCAGTCGCAAGGCGCTAAATAACCCAGACGCAAGCTAAACCAAAAGCTGGAAAATTCCTCACAACTGGTACCAGACGCAATCCTCGAAACACAGCGTTTCAACTTAACCAGACGACGTCGCGTTGCTCCCTCGACTGGTTCCTCAATTCCACAGCTGGTCACCCAGTCGCAATATTCAAAACGCGGAGTTTAACTAAATCAAACGACGCCGTTACTCATGCGGGTATCGCTACCAGCAGCTGCTCACCCAGTCACAACACAATTCCTCCCGCGACTGGTTCTTCAATTCATCAACTGGTCATTCTCTCACGAGCGCAACGACTGCCAGACACAACACAAGCGCAACAACTGATTTTCCATTTCCACCAGCTGCAAGCTACAGTAACCATCAAATTCCAAATCCTACCAGTCGTTGGCTACAGTACCGTTGATTCAATACTTGGAGGAATTCGACAACTCTATATCTTCAAAATTCACGTGGCTAAACCCAAACAATAAAATTAACCACTAATCTAAATCTGAATCCTCACATATTTGTACTGAGGCTTGACCTCTTATTTGTTTTCCTGCTTTTGTGTTGTTTGGGTCTGTGTTACCCATTTGCAGGATCTTCAGGTAATCAAGCTTTCCCTTGGGTCCCAGTCTATTTTATTATGTATTGAACCGGGGTATGCCCCGTGTTTTTATGTATTGGGGAATCTATGTCAGATTTGAGATGTTGTTGTTACCTGATTTGTATGAGTTTGATTTAACTCGTATTTGAGTATTGCTAATTTGAATGTATGTTTTGAGATCAGGCCCAACTATTTCGAAAAATTTTTAAGCCCTGATTTTATGCTTCCGTGTTTATGTGCTTTAATTGTGCTATTTTATTGAGTAATTAGCACGGGGATTGAAATTTTTGGTATCAGAGCTTAAAATGGGATAAGATCGATTTGCTTTGATCACACTCGAGTCTAGGCATAGAGTTTTGATTTGATTTTGATTTACTCTGTGGCTTATGTGCTTATTATCTGCCTTGATATTATATCTGTTGTTAGCTTTACCTCTACTTGTTTTAGATTCCGTCGAGGAGAGGTAGATCTAGACGTTCCGAGGATTCTAGGGCTCCAGATAGTGACGAGGATGTTCATCAGGTAGATGATGTGACTCGACGGGTAGGTGAGATGGAACTAGTCTTATCTCGATTTCAGTATACGAACCCTCCGACTTTTGCCGCTACTGAGGGTGGTGCGACGGCTGAGGCTTGGCTGGTTCAGATGGAAGAATTGTTCGATACTTTGGAGTACGCTCCTGAAAAGAGACTGAAGTTGGCAGTGCTGCAGTTGAGGGATAACGCACAGTGCTGGTGGAGAGGTACTTCTCGGATTCTTCGTGATAGTGGGGCCGTGATCACCTGGGAGAGCTTCTGTGCCGCGTTCCGACAGTAGTATACCCCGGAGTCCTACTACAGCAGTCGAGAGCGTGAGTTTGACAATCTGAAGCAAGGAACGATGAGAGTGGCTGAGTATGCGAGGCAGTTTTCTATGCTTCTGGTGTACATGTCGCATGTATCGAACCAAGAGCGAACGAAGAGGAACAAATTTTTGAAGGGTTTGAGACCTGATCTTTACCGGATGGTGTTGTCTGGATCCCCGGCGACCTATATTGAAGCTGTGAACAATGCGGTTGATATTGAGGAGATTTTGATGGAGCCTGATGCCCCGGTGCAGCAGACGACTGGGCGCGCTTTTCTGCCAGCGCAGGATGTGTCGCAGTCGTATCAGTCTCCTCAAGGGTCACAGCAGTCGAGTCGCCATCAGTTTTGACCTCGAGGGAAACAATTCAAGAAGAAGGGCAACTCGAGTTCCTCTGGTTCCGTGAGCTCTGGTTCTGTCAGTGGTTCTGGCGGCGGATTTTGTGAACAGTGTGGAGGGAGACATCCGACTTCGCAGTGTCGTGGAGTACAGGGGACTTGCAATAACTGTGGACAGCCTGGACATTATCGGAGAGCATGTCCTTTGTTGAGGGGATAGACTTCAGTTCCTTCACAGCAGGGTTCGGCTGGTGGTTTGTCACAGAGACCGAAGTTTCCTGTTCCTACCCAGCGATCTGGATTTCATCCTAGTGGACCGTCTAGGTTTGGAGGACCTTCTCGACCCCAGTTTCAGATTCCCCAGCAGGCCCAGGCGAACGCTTTGACAAGAGAGCAGGCTGAGGAGACGCCTGGCATTGTGATCGCAGGTACATGATCTATTCTCGATTATCCTGCAAGTGTTTTATTTGACACTGGAGCATCACATTCTTTCATATCTGAGTTGTTTGTGTTTGAGCATGGGTTGAGTTCTTCCCCATTGTGTGACGTTGTTTCCGTGTCTACCCCTGCGGGTGTGAGTCTGTGGTCCCGAGAGATAGTGATTGATTGCTTGATTAGGTTTGATGAGCATGTTTATTGACCAATCTGATTGTTTTGAGAATTAGATATTTCGATTGTATCTTGGGAATGGATGTATTGTCTAGCTATAAGGCTACGGTTGATTGCTTCCATGGTGTGGTGAGATTCCACCCTGATTCGGGTGAGAAGTGGGATTTCTACGGTGCTGATTCGCGCTCGAAGATTCCGCTGGTTTCTGCCATGGAGATGTTTAACCTGCTATCGCTAGGTAATTCTGGGTTCATGATCTACGCGCTTGACAGTTCCCAAGAGCCGCGATTGGAGTTGAGTGATATCCCGATCGATCGAGAGTGTCCCGACGTGTTTCCAGATGAGATCCCTGGATTTCCTCCGAGACGTGAGATCGACTTCAGTATCGAGTTGGTGCCCGGTACTGCCCCGATTTCTAGAGCTCCGTATCGGTTGGCGCCAGCAGAGTTGAAGGAACTCAAGGATCAATTGAGTGCTCTCTTAGAGAAAGGCTTCATCAGACCGAGTATGTCACCTTGGGGAGCTCCAATTCTCTTTGTGAAGAAGAAGGATGGGTCTATGAGGATGTGCGTGGATTTCCGACAGTAGAATAAAGCGACAGTGAAGAACAAGTAACCTTTGCCGAGGATTGATGACTTGTTCGATCAGTTGCAAGGATCGATCATATACTCGAAGATTGATTTGCGCTCTGGTTACCACCAGTTGCGGATTAGAGACGCTGACGTGGCGAAGACAGCTTTCCTGACTCGATATGGGAATTATGAGTTTCTTGTCATGCCATTTGGGTTGACGAATGCCCCAGCTATCTTTATGGACTTGATGAATCGCGTCTTCAGCGAGTACATCGATCGTTTCGTGACCGTCTTCATAGATGACATCCTAGTGTATTCGAGGAGCATGAGAGAGCATAGAGAGCATCTGAGACTGGTGTTGCAGAGATTGAGAGACTCGCAGCTTTATGCCAAGTTCAACAAGTGTGAATTCTGGCTTGACAGGATTATCTTTTTGGGTCACGTGATTTCGGCGCAAGGGATTTCGGTGGATCCGAGTAAGGTCAAAGCAGTTCTTAACTGAGAGAGACCTAGGAATGTTTCCGAGATCCGCAGCTTTTTAGGATTGGCTGGCTATTACAGGCGTTTTATCGAGAAGTTCTCTTCGATAGCCAGGCCTATGATGCAGTTAACTCAGAAGGATAAGAGATTTGTGTGGACTGATGAGTGCGAGTACAGTTTTCAGACGTTGAAGTAGAAGTTGAATACTGCTCCTGTGTTGGCTCTACCGTCTGGATCCGGAGGATTTGTAGTGTCCTCCGATGCTTCTCTGAGTGGTTTGGTATGTGTTCTGATGCAGAACGGGTACGTGATTGCCTATGCGTCTCGACAGTTGAAGCCTCATGAGACGAGGTACCCTATTCATGATTTGGAGTTGGCTGCGATAGTGTTTGCCTTGAATATTTGGCGGCATTATCTGTATGGTGAAGAATTCGTGGTGTACACCGACCACAAGAGCCTGAAATATATCTTCACGCAGTCCGATTTGAATATGAGGCAACGACGTTTGATGGAATTGCTCAAGGACTTTAACTGTGAGATTTAGTATCAGCCTGCGCAGATGAACTCAGTAGCAGATTCTTTGAGTAGGAAGACCTAGCCTGTGATGCTTTCATCTTTGAGTGTCTCGAGAGTCTATGAGCAATTGAGTACTTCCGGTTGGAGATTTCAGCCGAGCGATCCAAATTTCATGATTTCTACGATTCAGGTTGAGCCGCAAATTTTGCATGACATCAAGGAGGCGCAGAGGACTGATCCCTATATCCATGAGTTGAGGATTAAGGCCCAGAGTGGTCAGTCTGATGATTTCTCTGTTTCTTTGGATGGATGTCTGAGATTTCGAGGGAGATTAGTGGTTCCGAACCTGATTGATTTGAAAGAGACCATCATGAATGAAGCGCATTGTAGTCGGTACAGTGTGCATCCGGGCGAGAGGAAGATGTATCA
>KV006948.1:154559-169822 GCA_001598015.1 Dorcoceras hygrometricum
GCAGGTGAGATTTGAAGAGGTATATATAGAAGTGTTGATCGACACTTAGATTATTTTGAGCCAGACATCTCTTATCTCTTCTATCTCCAACTCTCGTCGAACTACTGTTCACCGAGACATTTCTTCCCTAGATTTCCATCGCATCCAGCCTTCGTTTTTGGAGATCTTTGTGGCGCTGAGTTCCCCCTGCTTAGCTCTTTCGTTTGCTACCCATTTGAGAAGTTGGTTTTCGCTGGAGGTGGAAACGCGTAGCTGCTGGACTTCGAAGCTTTTGAGGAAAGTCTGTGCGTGCGTTCTTCTGCTAGCGTGAGCTTTTGGGTGAGCCATTCTTGTGGTTTGAGCTCAGTTTTTGGTAGTCTGCGTAGAAGTGTAGAATTTGGAATAGCTTCTGGCAGTAGGTTTAGCGTGATTTTGATTAAGAATTGAGCTAAGATTTTAGCTGTGTTTTAACAGATTTCAGCTTCCAGGAAGTTTCCTGCTGCGTGATTTGAGCCAGGAGAATCTGTTAGGTAAATTGAGGAATTGAGGTACGAATTGAGCAGCTCTTAGCGGTTGAGCATGAGCATGGCTATTCTTCGATGTTGAGAATTGCTGATATGTGATTTACGTGGAACATTTTGATGAATTGATTGAGTTGTTTATTCTAGTTGCACGTATTATGAATTGTATGCATTATGCATTGATTTAGAATGGCATTCATGCATACATATTGAGCCTGAATTGACAGATTTGATTTGATAACCTGATTGGGTGCCACGTTGCGACTGGCCGACTGTTAAGTCGTGCCCGAAAAGTCCAACGCTATCGTCGGAGTGGTGACTACCGGATTCGAGTGTCTACCACCGAGCTGTGATGGGCTGACGGGCCCCGATGATCACGGACCGATGATTTCCACCGGCTGATTGGCTGTGAGTGGTATAGAGGCTTGATTTGAGTTGCCATTTGATAAACTGGTCTAGCTATCCGATTTCTTGGTAGCCCTCATGCATTCATTGCATCGATTGATAGTATGTTGCATGTTTACCTGCTTTGATAGCTCTTTGTACTGAGGCTTGACCTCGTATTTGTTTCCTGCTTTGTCTTGTTGGGGTCTGTGTGCCCATTTGCAGGAGCTCTAGGTAATCAAGCTGGGCAGACTGGAAGTTCAGCTGGTCGATCCCCTCATCCTTGAGTCCCAGTTTACTTATGATATGTATTGAAACGGGGGATGCCCCGTGTTTTATTGTATTTGGGGGATCTGTATTTTGAATTTAATTATGTGGTTACTTGTTGTCGGAGTTTGAGTTAACTTATATTTTGAGTATTGAATATTTTGACTGTATGATTTGAAGTTCAGGCCCATGTTATTTCGAAAAATTTTTAAGCCCTGATTTTAAGCTTCCGTGATTATGCGCTTTTATTGTGTTAATCGTTAGTAATTAGCACGGGGCCTGACATTGTTCCCTTGAATTGAGGCAATTTGCACGAATCTATTTCAGCCATTGATTCTTTCCATCTTGAGCGTTGATTGCGTCTTGTCGTTTTCGCCATTTGAATTACGCTCAGCAGTTGACATCCAGCTCTCGTAAATCGTCAACTGCTTCGCTGCTGATTCATTCTTCAACTGCTTTGCGCTTCTGCCGAATCTTCAAATACTGCCACTGGATATCTTGCGTCTGGATTGTAACTCTCCACTACATTTGCTTTCTTGCGACTGGATTCCATGTCGACTGGATATACAAAGCTCTGTAGCTTGCGACTGGTACATAGATCTTGCGACTGGATGCATAGAGCAACAGCTGGTTCATTGTAGCTCACGACTGGACGTGCTGTTGCTTGCGTCTGGTTGTCCAGCTGGTGGTTTCAAATTCTTGCGACTGGTTTTCCAGCTGGTTAGATCAAACGATGTCGTATCAACTTATTCAAACGATATCGTTTGCTATGCATCCTCGACTGGTTGAATATAATGCTGAAGCTCTCGTCTGGATATACTGTAGCTTCCTGCTGGTATCTTGCGACTGCTGGACTCAAACCATCTGCTGATTATGATGACGTCACCGATGACGTCATCAACGCTAAACCATCTGCTGATTCTTCAGCACGACGTCGTTTCATCTCTTTCACTTTTCTTCTCATCTGCTGATAGCTTCCTGCTGATCACTGTAGCTTCCTGCTGAATGATGACGTTACTGCTGATGTCATCTACGCTTAGCGCTCCAGCTGATTTCTTCATCTGCTGATTCTTCAAGATTGCTCACCAGCTGTCAACAGCTTCTTGAATAGTGACTGTTAACAGATTCGTCAACAGTACTTATAATTGTGACTGGAATCTTCTTCTTCGATCTATTTCTCCAGCAGACTTCTCAATAATTGTTCCAGCTGATTCAACTTGGCCTCCGCCTGATTTCGAACACCTGACTTAACTTTGGACGTCTCCATTGCTAATCCAGCTGTCGATTACAATGATGAACTAAACCAGCTGCTGAACTTAATCTTGTCAAACCATCTGCTGGACAAATATAGCTGCTTATCTTCTTTGCTATCTTCTTTGCGCAATATGCTTCTTCCTGCTGATATTCTTCTTCGTTCCTAAAACCCGTACACTTAAGTGGAATTGTTAGAAACACAATAATAGGTTTTGTGTAATTCAAAACTTAATCAGGATCTGTCAAAACAGATCCATCACACACAATGAAAGTAGAGAATGCCATATGGATAAATGCGAATATCATATATAAAGATTGTTTCATACAAGAGTCTATAAACCCACACACCACAAGTTGGCTAGTTGGGCATCTACTCCAACAATCTCCCACTTGCCCTAAAGCCAACTACTCATCAGACGCAGTCCCATTGTTTCGTGATGTTTTTCAAACAAGGTTCCTGGCAAGGGCTTCGTAAGTGGATCAGTAACGTTGTCCGCAGATGCGACTCTCTCAACTGCTATGTCACCTCTAGCCACAATATCCCGGATTATGTGTTATTTCCTCAGTATGTGTTTGGATCTTTGGTGAGACCTTGGATCCTTTGCTTGCGCAACGGCACCCGTGTTGTCGCAGTACACCGGGACTGGACCAACTCCATTAGGAATGACGCCCAACTCTTGGACGAAATTCCTTATCCAAACGGCCTCCTTAGCAGCAGCTGATGCTGCGATGTACTCAGCCTCAGTAGTTGAATCCGCGATGGTGTCTTGCTTGGAACTCTTCCAAGAGACAGCACCACCATTGAGCATGAATACAAATCCAGAGGTTGATTACGAATCATCCACGTCACACTGGAAGCTAGAATCAGTGTAACCTTCCAGTTTCAGTTCACCACTCCCATAGACCATGAACATATTCTTAGTCCTTCGTATGTACTTAAGAATATCCTTCACAGCCTTCCAATGCAATTGGCTGGGGTTGGCCTGGTAGCGGCTCGTGACACTCAGAGCATATGCGACATCCGGTCTAGTCGAGATCATGCCATACATAATACTACCTATTGCCGAGGCATATGGTACACGTGCCATACTCTCTATCTCCTCATCAGTCTTTGGACACATAGACTTAGATAGAGTGACCCCGTGGCACATAGGTAGGTGTCCTATCTTGGACTCTTTCATAGAGAACCTCTTAAGTATGGTATCGATGTAGGTAGCTTGGGTGAGTCCGAGCATCCGTTTAGATCTATCCCGATAGATCTGTATTCCAAGAATGTAGGATGCTTCACTCATGTCCTTCATCGAAAATCTACTATACAACCATACTTTAGTTGACTGCAGCATTCCTACATCATTCCCAATGAGTAGAATGTCGTCAACATAAAGTACGAGGAATGTCACAGCGCTTTTAACTACCTTCTTATACACACATGGCTCCTCGGGATTTTTGATGAAACCAAATTCCTTAATTGTTTCATCGAATCTCAGGTTCAACTTTGTGATGCTTGTTTGAGACCGTAGATCGATCTCTGAAGCTTGCATACCTTATGCTCGCTTCCAACAGATGTGAAACCCTCAGGCTGCATCATATAGATCTCTTCCTTAATGTTTCCATTAAGGAACGCAGTTTTCACATCCATTTGCCATATCTCATAGTCGTACCATGCGGATATGGCTAACAAGATTCTAATTGACTTGAACATTGCGACTGGCGAGAAGGTTTCATCATAGTCAACACCTTGCCTTTGAGTGTAACCTTTCGTGACCAGTCGCGCTTTGTAGGTCATTACCTTACCATCAGGCCCAAGTTTCCTCTTGTATACCCATTTACACCCAATAGGAACAATTCCTTCGGGAGGGGTTTACAAGAGTCCAAACTTGGTTAGCATGCATTGAGTCAAACTCAGACTGCATTTCTTCAAGCCATAAATTATAATCAGCATCGGAAATTGCCTCCTTGAAAGTACTTGGATAAGATCCAACAACTTGATCACTTTGATAATATTCAAGGAGAAAACCATATCTCTCAGGAGCTCTAGGGACCCTCTCGGATCTCCTAGGTGCGACCATTTCTGGTACTGGCTCTGGAGGTGCGGGAGATTCATTTGGTACTTCGATTGGATCTCGAACCTCTTCGAGTTCTACTATTTTGCCTTTTCTATCAAGTAGAAATTCCCTTTCCATAAAGGTGGCATTCCTAGAAACAAACACTTTTGTTTCGTTGGGATAGTAGAAGTAGTATCCAATGGAATTCTTTGGATACCCAATGAAGTAGCATAAGATGGATCTTGTATCCAGCTTATCTCCCACTGTCTGCTTCACGTAAGCAGGACATCCCCAAATCCTCATGTATGAGTACTTGGGTGGTTTGCCCATCCATATCTCATATGGAGTCTTATCCACTACCTTGGTGTGGAAATTTTTCAACAACATTACTGCCGTTTCGAGCGCGTAGCCCCAAAACGAGGTAAGAAGTTCAGTGAAGCTCATCATAGATCGAACCATGTCCAACAAGGTCCGATTACGACGCTCCGCTACACCATTGAGCTGTGGTGTGGCCGGAGGGGTCCACTGTGCGAGAATCCCATTCTCTTTCAGATAATCTTGAAATTCAGCACTCAAGTATTCACCACCTCGATCAGATCGAAGTGCTTTAATACTTTTGCCTAGTTGATTTTCTACTTCAGCCTTGAATTCTTTGAACCTTTCAAAGGATTCAGACTTGTACTTCATAAGGTACAAGTACCCATACCTAGAGAAATCATCGGTAAAGGTGATGAAGTATGTGTGACCGTATTTAGTACCTATGCTAAACGGGCCGCACACATCAGTATGGATCAAATCCAATAGGCCTTGAGCATGCTCACCCTTGCCCTTGAAGGGTTGCTTGGTAATCTTTCCCTTAAGACAAGATTCACAAGTCAGTAGGGAGTTAATGTCTGACAGATCAAACATGTCACTCCTAACTAACTTGTTCATCCTACTTAGAGAAACATGACCTAGCCTAGCGTGCCAAAGTTGTGCTGGGTTCAAGTTATCGTGTTTCCGTTTAATCGTTGTTGTATGTGCTTCGACATCGTGAGTTGGAACGTCTTTAAATTTTAAGGTGTATAAATCGTTTTCGCGTTCCCCAATTCCAATTAAACATTCATTCTTGTAAATATTGCAAATTTAATTAGCAAACATACAAGAATATCCATCACTATCAAGCATAGAAACAGAAATAATGTTCTTTATTAATTCGTGAACAAATAAAACGTTTCTCAATAACAACTTAAAATCAGAAGACAGAAATAAATAAACATCTCCTATAGCTATAGCAGCAACCCTTGCTCCATTGCCAAGCCTCAAGTGGGTCTCACCCTCTCTCAGACGTCGCTTCTTGTCATCACCTGCAAATCATTGCAGATATGAGATCCACATCCGGTATCAAGTACCCAAGAAGTCGAATTAAGAGACATATTTATTTCAATATAGAACATACCTTTTGCAGTTCGCAACTGCTCGAGGTACTCCTTGCAGTTCCTCCTCCAATGCCCAGCCTTGTGGCAGTGGTGGCAAACATCCTCGCTCTTGTTTGGTTAAGAAGCCTTTGCCTTTGGCTTCTTGGCGGACTTCTCCTCCTTCGTAGGAGCAGAACGCTTCTTGCTCTTGCGTCTGGGTCCCTTCTTCACAGAGGAAGAAGAACCCAGAAGGAGGACGGGTTTGTCCTTCTTTATGGTCCCTTCAAACACTACAAGCAATAGCTCTTTGAGATGAAAAAGTATGTCAGCAGCATACTTCGTCTTCTCAAAACGCCGTTGCATTTCATTGGACATCGATGCCATCACATAGCACCGAGCTTTAACCTCGTCGTCCCACCATTGTTTAAGCTTTACCAGGTCCTCAGGGCTGATATCGGCAGGGGCAAACTTCGGAGGTCTCTTCTCTATCGCATAGAGAATTTTCTCCGAAGCCAATACAAGATTGAGGTTGCGGAGCCAGTCTTGGTAGTTCAGACCGGTGAACCTGTTGCTATCTAGTATAGCAGCGAGCGGGTTTTTCATCGAAACCTATAAGCAGTAATACTGAAAGGAAAACGGACATACATCACTAACTATATAAGATATAAGCTAAGACATAAAACATGGTCGTTAAGTTTTATGAATTACCCTCCCACTATTTTAACGATTTCACCACCCTCTAATGAAATCGAGAAAACAGGTTTCTTTAGTGGGTACACGGAGCCCAATCAAACGATCATGGACCCGAATAATATCAGCCATCCATCACCCCCAAAAGGTAGTTTCCGATTGCAACCGGTGCAACCTCCATGTATTCACCTCACGTCCAGTAAGGACCCAATAATATGACGCCGTTTACTATCACGTGTCAAGATTGACCCATCAATGTTGAGTCGTGAAGGACGGTCCCCTTAACGTCCCCAATAATATGAGCCAACGTTAAAGGGAGTTCCCACCGACTCACAACAGTTGTCAATGGCGTGGACAGCTTTCCGGCGTACATGACCCCCTCAATAATATGAGCCGGGCCATGTATACGGGTAGCATCGACGTACACCCATTGTTGATGGAAGGTAGGGTTAATTTAAACAATTTTAAATATCCTTTAGTTTATCGAATAAACATTTATCTTGATATAAGTTTTAAATCATATTTAAAACGAGGGATTTTATTTTTGAAAAATTTTGGTCCCATGCATTTATTTTAAATCAAATTTAAAACATGCAACATGCGGATTCAACTAAACTATATATCAACATATATAAAGAAACATTGGGATGATCGATCGCGAGAGCTATGCTGTCCGTGGTTGCCAGTCATGGACCTGGGTCTAATCCTAGGGTTAATGCAATATGCAATGCAATCCTATTACAAAGCTTTCCGGTTTTACAGATCTTCGGTCTTCAATATCTTGATCGTCATCTCCACCGTTTTCGGATGTCCTCCCACTAAATCTAGTAACTTTACATTTAAACTTACCATGACATACAAGAGATACATTTATCAAGGGGTGGGAACGGGCCACAAACAGGCCCACTTTAAATGATAATCAAAATATATATTACAAAACCGAATCACAAAAACCTATCACATACACCTAACAAGTTGGGCATGGCTCTCGATCATCCCAAATATGCAGATAATCTAATTAACATGCATAAATTAAATAATCTAATTATTTATCGCAAAATCATATTTTAATCATAAAATTATTTTACAATTAAAATCACATTTTGCTAATTTTAATTGTATCAAATTGGGCTTAAACAATTTTAGGCCCAAAAATCTTAAAATTTCAAAATCGATTAAAACGGGCCCGATATCGCATACCGGCCCGAAAACTTCACGGGCTGCCCGGGACAGGGCCGAACCAAACCCTAGAAGAAATCAGCCGTCACGACATCGCCGGAGCTTCGCCGGAGCGGCGGCCGGCCGGCGACGGCCACCAACGAAATCACGCGCGCCGCAAGGGATCCGGATCATTAAATACAATATGGCAATATGTATTGATCAGATCCGAAAACCTTGGCTCTGATACCACTGTTGGGATCCGGATCACGCCTCCCGACGAGGCAGCGGAAGAACAAAAATCATGGCCGGGAGACGATCAATACGATAAAACAAAACATACTATGACATTCATAGGGTGTTTAAGATTGCTACCTTGCTGGCAACTCGTGCCTGGCTCCGACCGGTTTCGTAAAGAAAACGGCACTTCACGGTAGGCGGCGGTAGATATTGTCAATCAGGTCCACGACCGGAGACGGGATTCCTTCGTCAGCCTGCACTAGAATGCCTGATGAGATCTACACGGACGGATTCTCCTCGTCAAGATTGGCAGGAAACAATTTTCCGGCGAAGAGAGGCGGCGGCGACGACGGCTTGTAGAGAGGAGAGGGGCGGCGGATATAGTTCTTAGGGTTAGGGTTTTGATTAGTCTCACTTGTTAACAATGAAGCCTAAGTCTAATTAAATAGACTAAGTGGTGGACTTGGACCCGGCCCAACGGGCCCGGGTCCAACGGGTGAACATTCAGTTCATCCCCATCACTATGGCTTCATCGTAACTCCGATCGCCGATCAGATCGGACCGATCGACTCAGTTTCCAAAACTGAATACTATGATCTGAAAAACCATTTTTCAGAACCCCAGTGCAAAATGACCGTTTTGCCCCTCAACATCGGCAAATCACGATTTGACCTCTGTTGACCTTTTAGGAAGTCGCACTCACAAAATCCTCATCGTATGATCAACACATTGAGCTGAGTATCCGTGTGGGAATCTCAAATCCAGTACTTGTGTGACCCTCAATGGTTCAGGGATACAGCTAGCCGTGGGCCCACAACCATTGTGGCTCCGGAATCACAATTCCGGACCTGCCCATCGGATCATGGTAAGAGCGCCTAGCAACATCACCCCATGATCCCCTAGGTATCACTGATAGTGCCTGCAAGAACCAGTTGGTCGTGGTTAGCGTACAGTACGGTCCTTTCAATCCATATATCCCGATCAGATCAACGACCATTGGTAAATCGAGAGTCGCTATAGATCTGATAGCTATGCATACATCTTGGAGATCAAATAGTGACATCGCGAGTGTAACAAGGCAAACACATTTACCTAAAACACTTCTAGTACTCTGGCCACAGATTCATACACTATTATCCCCTAAGATAGCATAGGATATCCACGCATGTCTGCGAGCGATGAATCCTCGACAACGATGCATCGAATCCTACATGCATCGGGGTCTCACCCAATCCCGATGCCTTATGACTTCGCATCGCAGATACTAGTCTCGAGCTCGGGCGGCCTTATCCTCATTTTGACGGCCCAATCGACTAGGAACATGTTCAGAATACACAGTGACTATTAGATGTGTTTCATGATAGCCGTCATACCCACTATCACATCTAACATACACTTTAGTGCATTCTAGGTCTTTACTCAACGCAATTGTAAATCATCATACACACAATGAAAGTGAAGAATGCCATATGGATAAATGCGAATGTCATATATAAAGATTGTTTCATACAAGAGTCTATAAACCCACACGCCACAAGTTGGCTAGTTGGGCATCTACTCCAACAAGTTGGCTTATAGATTGAAGCTGCCCGAAGAGTTAGCAGCGATGCATGATGTCTTTCATGTTTCTAT
The DNA here is from genome assembly GCA_001598015.1 of Dorcoceras hygrometricum. Taxonomy (NCBI): domain Eukaryota; kingdom Viridiplantae; phylum Streptophyta; class Magnoliopsida; order Lamiales; family Gesneriaceae; genus Dorcoceras; species Dorcoceras hygrometricum. The sequence continues at coordinate 164,127 of KV006948.1, forward strand.
GTTAAGAAAATATGAGCCAGATCCGTCCCATGTTTTGAGAACCGACGAGGTCGAGCTGGATTCTTCCTTGAGCTATGTCGAATATCCAGTGCAGATCCTGGATAGAAAGGAGAAGCAACTTAGGAACAAGATAATTCCGTTGGTGATGGTCCAATGGAGCAAGCATGACTGAGAAGAAGCGGCCTGGAAAGTTGAGGAGAAGATGAGACAAGACTGGCCTCATCTGTTTGAGCACTGATTGTGCGAATTTATCAAGGTAAATTTCTGGTTTTTGCTTTGAATTTGAGTAGTTGTTTGTGCTTGTTTGCATGTTTGTTTGGTTCTGCCCTTGTTTGCCTTCGATTTCGAGGATGAAATCTCTTAAGGTGGGGAGAATGTGAGGATTCAGATTTTAAGAATTGTGATTAATCAGATTTTGGGATTAGATTAGTCACGAGAATTAAGATTTTCGAATTCCAGAATTTTGGATTTTTGGTGAAATCTGATTTGAGAATTCAGATCTCTCGTAGAGTATCAGATTTCTAGTCGCATGAATTATCAGGTGAAATCTGGTAGTGATTTGGAGTCGAATTGATTAAATTACGATATAAATCTGGTTTCCCTAGCGTTGCTTGAGATGCGCGGGTTTTTGTGAAACGCCGTCGTTCTGGTGAGATCTGGATGGTCGAGAGTGAAGCGCTTTTGTTTTGTAGTTCCAGACGTCAACGCAGGTCAACGCAATTGGTAGTAGCGAGAGATCTGGTAGCGCTAGTGTGTGACGTAAGCATATGTCACGTTGGTCAATTGTGGTGTTGATTGCTAGATCGTTAATGCGTTCAGAGGAGAGATCTGGTTTCGCTGTAGAGATCTGGTAGCATTAGCGTGAGTGCATGAGAGGGTGACACGTGTGGGTCAACATGGTAGAGTTGACTGCTGGTTGTGGCATCGACCAGCGATGAGCGCTAGCATGGGTTGTTAGTGTGAGATCTGGTTGAGCGATGCGACGTCGTTCTTTTAAATTGCTGCGTCGTCGTTTTGGGTTTGTGAACATTTAGCATGTTTTGATTTGTGAGAGCGAAGGGATCTGGTGTGTATTATGGTTGGAGCAACCAGATGTCACCAATACGCTGTCGTTTTGACTAGCGTGTGAGGATTTGCATTAGCGTTGTGAAGTCTGTTAGATTTTAAGCGCTGGTTTGAGGAATCTGGTTGGCGCTAATTCGTGATGTAGGAATCTGGTTAAGTCGGGAATTGTCTTACTCGATAGAGATTGAATTGAGGATTTAAATACAAGTGTTGAGTTACAGTTATAGCATTTTACACCCGATATTTCTTATCCTCTTCTCTGTTGAAAACCTCGTTTGATACTGTTCATTCGAACATTTCTTCCCTAGATTTCTACCGATTCCAGCCTCTGTTTTTAACTATCTTGGTGGCGTTGTATTCCCCTTTCTTAGCTCTTTCGTTTGCTACCTATTTGGAACCCTGAATTAGCATTGGAGTGGAAACGTGAAGCTACAGGTGTTCGAAGCTTTCTGGAGAAGTCTGTTCCTTGTGTTCTCCTGATGGTTTAAACTTCGGGGTGAGCATTTCCTTCTGTTTTGAGCTCTGTCTTCGTGTTAATACCTGCGTAGAGGTATAGTACTTGAGTATAGTTCTGGCCGTAGGTGTTTAAGGGTTTATGTTCAGATTTGAGCTAAGATATTAGCTAACTCGTACAGATTTCAGCTCCTTGAATCCTTCTGCCATGAACTTCGAACCAGGAGAAATCTGCTTTCTCTGGCCGTGAGTTCTGTCGTGCCCTGTTCGAATCTGTGAGGTAGAATTTTGAGGATTGAGGTACGATTAAGCAGCCCTTAATAGCTTGAAGCTTGGACATGGCTGTATTTCTTGCTATGAAATCTGTTGGCCTGATTCTTTGAATTTGCGTGGAACAGTTTGTTGAATGATTGAGTTACATTCTGTTTTACGTAATGAATTGTGTGCATTGTGCAATTGTTCTTGATTGGCATACATGCATACATATTGAGCCTGACAGATTGGTTGATTGACCTGATTGAGAGCCACGTTGCGACTGGCGGACTGTGTTGTCGTGTCGGAATAGTCAAACTCTATCATCGGAGTGGTGACTGTCGGATTCGAGCGTCTACTATCGAGCTATGATGGGCTGACGGGCCCGGAATATCACGAACCAATGATTTCCACCGGCTGATTGGTTGTGCGTGGTATAGTGGCTTGAGATGATTTGCCAGTTGACTTACTGGTCTAGCTATCCGATCCTTGATAGCCCTCATGCATTCATAGCATTGATTTATGGCATGTTGCATGCTTAGTTGTTTTGATAGCTCTTCGTACTGAGGCTTGACCTCGTATTTGTTTTCCTGCTTTTGTGTTGTTTGGGTCTGTGTTACCTATTTGCAGGATCTTCAGGTAACCAAGCTGGACAGAGTGGAGGTTCAGCTGGTCGATTGTTGCATGCTTAGTTGTTTTGATAGCTCTTCGTACTGAGGCTTGACCTCGTATTTGTTTTCCTGCTTTTGTGTTGTTTGGGTCTGTGTTACCTATTTGCAGGATCTTCAGGTAACCAAGCTGGACAGAGTGGAGGTTCAGCTGGTCGATCCCCGTTCCCTTGAGTCCCAGTCTATTTTATTATGTATTGAACCGGGGGATGCCCCATATTTTTATGTATTGGGGAATCTATGTCAGATTTGAGATGTTGTTGTTACCTGATTTGTATGAGTTTGATTTAACTCGTATTTTGAGTATTGCTACTTTGAATGTATGTTTTGAGATCAGGCCTAACTATTTCGAAAAAAATTTTAAGCCCTGATTTTATGCTTCCGTGTTTATGTGCTTTAATTGTGCTATTTTATTGAGTAATTAGCACGGGGCCTGACAGAATACAACGATACGATGAAACAGCTGATGAACAATAAAACTAACAGTTGATGAACAATAAACTAACAGCTGATGAACAATAAAACTAACAGCTGATGAATAAATGCAAAACTGACAACAGCTGATGTGAGAAATTCTCGAAACCAAAAGCTGACTTTAAACTTGGTGTTGCAATACGCTATCAGCTGTTATCTATCAAACCAGACTTTATACTGATTTGACTAACAACATCCGATTACATAGCGTCAAATTCCAATGTTACCATTCACCTGAAGGAAGAACATTCATGAACATACTTGAATTTTACTCGAATCCTGAGTATCCATATTTTTCTGGAAAACACTTGGAAGCTTAAAAACATCATTTTGAATTCAATCTTTCTTTCCTTCAACATGATTAATTCATTTTAAACATGAACTTCAACATACTATAACATACAGGCAAGCAGATCCATAAAATGAATAAAATCAACATATGCTTTAAATGGTGTAGCAAAGGATCAGCTTTTACTTGCCTTAACAAAGCTTTGCAACCGTGGTTAATTCCGGCAGAATCTTCTCCCTGAGCAACACACGAATTTCTCTGTATTTTATTTTGAATAATACTAAAGATTTTCTTCGCAAATGATAATGATCTTGGTTTCAAAACAAGTTTAAATATGGAAGGGATTAGTGACAAGGTGCTATGTTTACAAAGCATGACACACTTCAACCAAGTTGTGAAATTTTAGTAAAATTCCCTTTCATCTCATTTTAAATTTGTGAAACACCAAACCCTTTTCAAAAGAAATCATTTGTCCTCCTTAAAGATATTTTCAATCGATTTAAACATAGGTTTGTATCGCTCTTGGAGTCATCTGCTAGAACCAGTCGCGACGCATCTTATTTTCTGAAATCAATAAAAATCAGCTTTTGCCAACAATTAAATTGTCATTTTGACCCAATGAGAATAAACTAGATTCATATATGTAGTCCTATGGATTTTGGGGCGTTACAACTCTACCCTCCTTATTAAAATTTCGACCTCGAAATTTTACCTACCAATCAGATATGGGTAAAGGTTAAGCATATCAGCTTCTGTCTCCCACGTTGGTTCTCGCTCAGATTGGTTAGACCATTGTATCTTAACCATAGGAATACTACGGTTTCTTAGCTTTATAATTTCTCGTAGGAGAATTCTTTCTGGTCTTTCTTCATAACATAAATCTGGTGCTAATTGAATTGGCTCATGACTTAGCACATGCGAAGGGTTGGAAATATATTTCCTCAAAGATGATACATGGAAAACATTATGCACTGCTGACAACTGTGGAGGCAGTGCTAATCGATAGGCTAGTGTTCCTATCTTCTCTAGGATCTCATATGGTCCAATATATTTTGGACTAAGCTGACCTTTCTTTCCAAAACGCATTACTCCTTTCATTGGAGCAATTCTCAAAAATACGTGATCACCTATCTCAAAAGTTAGTTCCCTTCTTCAATTATCGGCGTAACTTCTCTGTCGGCTTTGAGCAGCTTTCATTCTTTCTCTTATCTTCTTAAAAGCTGCTGCTGTTTGCTCCACAAAATCTGGTCCTAAACCAGATCTTTCACCAACTTCATCCCAATGGAGTGGTGTTCTAAACTTTCGACCGTAGAGAGCTTCATATGGAGCCATCTGAATCGAAGCCTGGAAACTGTTATTGTAGGCGAACTCTACCAGTGGCAAATTCAGATCCCAGCTTTCTGAAAAATACACGATACATACTCTGAGTAAGTCTTCTAATATCTGAATCGCCCTTTCAGATTTTACATCAGTCTGGGGGTGAAACGCAGTGCTAAAGGTCAACTTTGTACCCATAGCTCTTTGCAAACTTTTCCAAAAATCTGATGTGAACTTTGGATCCCTATCTGATACAATCGAAATCGGAATACCATGTAGCCTCACTATTTCCTTGACATACAAATCCGCGTATCTGCTCACCTCATATGTTGTTTTAACTGGTAAGAAATGAGCAGACTTAGTGAGTCAATCAATTATAACACAGATGGAGTTATATCCTTGAATAGTTCTGGGTAAACCCGTTACAAAGTCCATCGCTATACATTCCCACTTCCATTCTGGAAAGGGCAGTGGCTTCAATAATCCAGCTGGTCGCTGGTGTTCAGCCTTCACCAGCTGACACGTCAAACATTCAGCTACAAATCTGGCAACATCCCTCTTCATTCCTGGCCACCAGTACAACTGCTGGAGGTCCTTATACATTTTATTACTTCCGAGATGTACTGAGTATGGAGCTGAATGAGCTTCTTTCAAAAGATCAGCTCTCAAATCATCTACTTGGGGTACCCAGATTCTCCCATGTATCTAACTACTCCATCTTCTGAAAAGTAGAGGTTGCTACCTCTTTCTTTATCTTGCTTGACCCATTTCTTCAACTGCTCATCTTTCAGCTGACTCTCTCGAATTTGGTCTAATAGATTTGATCTTATTGAGAGATTTGCTAAAATCATATTACTGCTGCTGGACACTATTTCAAGTCCAAACTTTTCAATATCAGCTGCCAACGGTTTCTGGACAATCAGCTGAGCTAATCCAACAGACTTCCTGCTTAAAGCATCAGCTACCACATTTGCTTTTCCTGGGTGATAGCTGATCGTACAGTCGTAGTCTTTAACCAGCTCCAACCATCGCCTCTGCCTCATATTCAATTCTTTCTGGGTAAAGAAGTATTTCAAACTCTTATGATCTGTAAATATCTCACACTTCTCCCCATAGAGATAATATCTCCATATCTTAAGGGCAAAGACAACAGCTGCCAGTTCCAAATCATGCGTTGG
>KV006948.1:169919-200187 GCA_001598015.1 Dorcoceras hygrometricum
CAGTTGGCATCGTCAAAACAGGGGCTTCAATCAGCGCTTGCTTCAATCTGTCAAAACTGGCTTGCCGCTCTTCTGTCCAGTTGTATTTTACTTTCTTCCTTGTAAGCGTAGTCAATGGAACAGCAATCTTGGAAAATCCTTGGATGAACCGTCGATAATATCCAGCTAAACCCAAGAAACTTCTTATCTCTGCTACATTCTTTGGTGCTGGCTAGTCGCGAACCGCTTCCACTTTAGCAGGGTCGACTTCTATTCCATCCCTAGAGATTATGTGGCCTAGGAACGATACTTTCTCCATCCAAAAATCACACTTGCTGAATTTAGCAAACAGCTGTTTATCTTTCAAAATCTGGAGCACGATTCTTAAATGTTGAACATGCTCCTGCTGAGTCTTGGAATAAACTAAAATATCGTCGATGAATACTACTACAAACTGATCTAGATATGGTTGAAAGACTCTATTCATTAAGTCCATAATTGCTGATGGAGCATTTGTAAGTCCAAATGGCATAACTAGAAATTCATAGTGGCCATACCTAGTTCTAAAGGCTGTTTTATAAACATCTGGTGCCTTAATCTTTAGCTGATGGTATCCAGACCTTAAGTCGATCTTAGAAAATACTATGGACCCTTTCAACTGGTCAAACAGATCTTCTATCCTAGGCAGTGGATACTTATTCTTAATAGTCATTTTGTTCAGCTCTCGGTAATCTATACATAGACCTCATACTTCCATACCTTTTTCTTAACAAAGTAAAACTGGGGCTCCCACGGGGGAAGTACTTGGTCTGATAAACCCTTTATACAATAGATCTTGTATCTGTTCCTTCAGTTCTTTCATTTCTGATGGAGCTAATCGGTAAGGCGGTCTAGAAACTGGATCAGCTCCTGGAATTAGATCAATGGAAAATTCCAGCTCTCTCTCAGGTGGTAGTCCCTGGATATATTCTGGAAAAACCTCAGGGAACTCACTTACCACTTCTACATCTGACAACTAGGGTCTACTGGTTGCGCTTACAGATGATAAACTAACCAGAAATCATACTTCTCCTTTCCTCAAGAAACGTTGAGCCTTAAGAGATGATATTATTCGAGGAATCTTACAAACATGCTTGGCTTTAAACCCAAATGATTTTCCTAATGGTGGTTTAACCGCTACTGTTTGTAGCTTAAAATCAATTACTACCCCATACTTGGTTAACCAATCCATTCCCAAAATCATATCAAATTCAAGCATCGGCAAAACAATCAATTCAACCGAAATATGATGCCCTTGCAGACTAAGTTCTAAGCTCCTAAATACATCGTGAGATATCAATTCTTCTCCTGACGGTACTGATACACAGAAACCTACAGCTACCATTGTCGGGCTTGATGGGCAATTTCTTAGCAAATTCAGCAGCTATAAATGAATGAGTGGCTCCTGAATCTATTAAAGCCATGGAAGGTAATTCAGCAATCATAATCTCACCCATAACTATTGTCGAGTCTGGATTTTCTTGATCAGCTGTCATTACAAAGGCTCTGTTGGTCACCAATTTCTTGGACTTTGGACAATATTTCATTATATGTCCTGGCACCCCACATTTATAGCAGATATTTTTTCCAAGTCTGCATTGTCCAGGATGACTCTTCTAGCACTTAGGAAATATTGTCCTATTATTACCAGTAGGAACAGAGCTAATGGGTTGAATCGGTAGAGGCTTCTGCTCCTGAGGCCTCTGCTGGTTCTTGTTTTGTTTCTTGAACGGCCTCTGATCCTTCTGCTGAAAGATTTGTCTCTTCTGTTGCCTTTCCTCATCAACATCTTTCCAATCCCTTTCAATTTGCAGGGCTCTATCCACTGCTTCTCGATAGGTCCTTGGCACAGATAGCCTAACATTCATTTTGAACATAGGCTTCAATCCCTCCACGAAATGACTCAGCTTCTCCTCTGGGTCATTTCCTATGAATGGCACAAAATAGCACCCTCTTTCAAACTTCCCCACATATTCCTGTATGGTTAAAATTCCTTGCTTAAGGGTCAAAAATTCCCTTTTCAATTCAGACCTCTTACCAGCTGTGAAGTATTTCCCAAAGAATACTTGTTTGAAATCTGCCCAAGTGAGATTTATCAAATCTACAGACAATTTGACTCCTTCCCACAAAATCATGGCATCCTCTCTTAACATGTAGATAGCGCACCTAGGCCTATCTTGTGAGGAATCAGATCTGTGATTAGTGATTATTGAACTGATTTGGAATAAGCGAGTGAATTTTGAGGGTTTTGCAAAATGAATCTGATTTCCAGTAGAAATTAGCAGTTGCGCGAGTTGATGAAGTCTGTTATCAGCTGTTGGTGGCGTAGGAGTAATACGCTATCGCTTCGTGAAATCAGTTGTAGCGCATTTCAGATTTATACTGTAGCGAGTGAGTGATGCGTCATCGTTTCGCTTTTCAGTAGTTGCGTTTGAAGAGGTATCTGCTGGTAACAAGTGCGCGGGCGCGAGATTTAGTGAGAAAGCGACATCTGTTAGTCAACCTTTTGGTGTTGACTGCTGATATATTAGCACAAATCAGCAGTTGTATTGCGGAGGATGTGTTTTTGTTAAGTGACCAGCCGTTGGTTTGAGTAACCAGTCGTAGGAGCAACACGACGTTGTTTTGATAAGTTGAAACGCAGCGTTTTGGTTTAACGCTTTGTGTCTGCTGTTGACAGCGAGTACCTGTAGCGGGTTCAAAACACCTTCATTTATATTAGTGGAGGCGACGTCGTATTGGTTTCGCGCTAGCTATCGCTGTTGCGGGCGTTTAGTTCATCAGATATGATGACGTGTCCTTTACGTCGTCGTTTGAGCTAATTAGTGCGACCAGCTGCTGGTTGTTTTGCAAGGAATCTGTTGTCAGCTGCTGGAGAGATGCGGCATCGTTTTGATGATCTTTTGAGAATACAACGTCTGATGGTTGCTTCTAGTTTCGTTGAGAGGAAGATCTGATATCTGTTGTGAGCAACCGCTGGTGTCTGTTGTAAGATACCTACTGTTTCGATGTCTGCTGATTTTGGTGAGCAGCAGCTGGTGGATTGAGAGATATATATATAAGTGTTGATCGACACTAAGGATTATTCTGAACCCGATATTTCTTATCTCCAATTCCAACCCTCGTTCTAGCTACTGTTCACCGTAATTATTTTTCCTGTCGATTGCCGCCGTTCTCCGCCGTGGTTTTGAGTGATTTTGGTGGCGCTGGATTCCTTGTGAGTTGCTCTTCCGATTGTTACCAAGTTGAGGCTGTGGAACGACCTTGGAGAGGATCACGAAGTTGCTGATTTCTTCGTACAAAGGAAATTGATAGTTCTTCCGCTGGTTTCAGCTTCTGGGTAAGGAATTCCTACTGTTCTAAGCTTAGTATTAGATGTTAGTACTTTGTTTACAGGTGGAACCGGATTCGAGTTCTTGGCCGTAGGAAATTATGTATTGAAGATCAGATTTGATCTAGATATGAACTGAGTGCGAGTTTCCTTAATAGATTTGAGATTCAGGATAGCTTCTGCCGTGGTTGAGGGAACCCGGTGAAAGCAGGTTGGCGCTGGTTGGAACTTCCGTGCCTTGTTTTATCTGTTGAGGTATAAATCAGCCGTTGAAGGTACGAATTGAGCAGCTCGATTAGCTTTGAGCGTGGACATGACTGTAATTGATGTTATGAAATCTTTTGATTTGATATGTGGAATTACGTGAAGCATTTGCTGAATATTTGATTGATTTTATGCTCTGTTTTGCGTAAATTATGCATGTAGGAGTTTGATATGAATTATTGGCATACATGCATACATATTTAGCTTTACAGATTGATTGATGACCTGATTGAAAGCCACGTTGCGACTGGCCGACTGATGAGTTGTGCCTGAAAAGTCCAACGCTATCATCGGAGTGGTGACCGACTGATTTGGTTGTGTCTGAATACCACCGAGCTGTGATGGGCTGACGGGCTCTAATGATCACGGACCGATGATTTCCCCGGTTGATACACCGTGCGGGTATAGAGGCTGACTGAGATGATTTGGCAGTTGATACACTGGTCTAGCTATCTGATCTTTGATAGTCCTCATGCATTTCATAGCATTGTTTATAGCATGTTGCATGATTAGCTGTTTGATAGCTCTTCGTACTGAGGCTTGACCTCGTATTTGTTTTCCTGTTTTTGTGTTGTTAGGGTCTGTGTACCCATTTGCAAGATCTTCAGGTAACCAAGCTGGATAGAGTGGAGTGCCAGCTGGTCGATCCCCGTTTTCTTGAGTCCCAGTCTAGTTTTATTATGTATTGAACCAGGGGATGCCCTGCGTATTTATGTATTTTCGGGGATCGTTGATGATTGATATTTTTTGTTACCTGTATTGTATGAGTTTGAGTTAACTCATATCTTGAGTATTGATATTTTGAATGTATGTTTTGAGTTCAGGCCCATATTATTTCAAAAATTTATATGCCCGATTTTACGCTTCCATGATTATGTACTTAATTGTGCTGTAATCTTGTGTGATTAGCATCGGGCCTGACATTTTTGGTATCAGAGCTTTAACTGGGATAAGCTCGATTTCCTTTGATCACACTCGAGTCTAGGCATAGATTTTTGATTTGATTTTGATTGACTCTGTGACTTATGTGATCTTTTATCTGTCTATATGATATATCTGCTGTGAGATCTTACCTCTAGAATTGTTTAGATGCCTCCGAGGAGAGGAAGAGGTAGAGCGACATGCCGAGGAAGAGTCTAGGGCAGGTAGTGATGATGATGTTCATCAGGTTGAGAAAGTTACTAGACAGATAGGCGAGATGGAGTTGGTCTTGGCTAGGTTTCAGCGGACGAACCCTCCGACGTTTTCTGCAGTCGAGGGTGGTGCGATGGCTGAAGCTTGGTTAGTTCAGATGGAGGAGCTGTTCGATACTCTGGAGTACGCTCCCGAGAAGAGATTGAAGCTGGCGGTGTTGCAGCTGAGAGACAATGCACAGCGCTGGTGGAGAGGTACTTCTCGTATCCTTCGTGATAGTGGGGCTGTGATCACCTGGGAGAGCTTCTGTGAGGCGTTCAGACAGGATTATACCCCGGATTCCTTTTATAACAGCCGGGAGCGGGAGTTTGACAATTTGAAGCAGGGTAACATGCGAGTGGCTGAGTATGCCCGACAGTTTTCTGCACTTTTGGTTTATGTGCCACACGTTGCCAACCAGGAGAGGACGAAGAGGAACAAATTTCTGAAGGGCTTGAGGCCTGATCTGTACCGGATGATTTTGTCTGTTCCCCTGCGACCTATATTGATGCAGTGAACCGAGCGGTGGATATTGAGGAGAGTTTGTTGGAGGTTGAGGCTCCGATTCAGCCAACTACTGGACGCACCTATCAGCCTGTGCAGGATGCGGCGCAATATTTTTATTCTCCTCAGGGGTCACAGCAACAGACGAATCGCCAGAGGGTTTGACCTCGAGGGAAACAGTTTAAGAAGAAGGCAAATCGAGTTCCTCTGGTTCAGCGAGTTCTGGTTCTGGTAGTGGTTCTGGCGGCATGTCTTGTGAACAGTGCGGGGGAAGACATCCGACTTCACAGTGTCGTGGAGTTCAGGGGTTTTGCCATAACTGTGGACAACCCGGACATTTTCAGAGAGTGTGTCCTTTGTTGAGAGGTCAGTCTTCAGTTCCTTCACAGCAAGGATCAGCTGGTGGTTCTTCTCAGAGACCGTAGTTTCCTGCCCCTACCCAGCGATCTGGATTCCAACCCCGTGAGCCTTCTAGGTTTGGAGCACCTTCGAGACCTCAGTCCCAGATTCCACAGCAGGCTCAGGCGAACGCTTTGACGAGAGAGCAGGCTGAGGAGGCGCCTGGTATGATGATCGCAGGTACATGATTTATCTTTGATTTTCCTGCGAGAGTTCTATTTGACACTGGTGCATCACACTCTTTTATTTCTGAGATGTTTGTCTGTGAGCATGGGTTGAGTTCTTCCCCATTGTGTGATGTTGTTTCCGTGTCTACCCTTGCTGGTGTGAATCTGTGGTCCCGTGAAGTGGTGTTGGATTGTGTGCTTCGATTTGATGAGAATGTTTTGAAGTCCAATCTGATTTTTTTGGGAATTAGAGATTTTTACTGCATCTTGGGAATGGATGTATTGTCTAGCTATAAGGCTACTGTTGACTGCTTTCATGGTTTAGAGAGATTTCGCCCTGTTTCGGGTGAGAGGTGGGAGTTCTATGGTGCTGATTCGCTCTCGAAGATTCCACTGGTGTCCGCCATGGAAATGTTTAGCCTGCTATCGCTGGATAATGCTAGATTTATGATTTATGCGCTTGACGTTTCCCGAGAGTCACGATTGGAGTTGAGCGACATTCCTATCGTCCGAGAGTTTCCCGACGTGTTTCCAGATGAGATTCCTGGATTCCCTCCGAAACGTGAGATCAACTTCAGTATCGAATTGGTGCCCGGTACAGCCCCGATTTCTAGAGCTCCTTACCGGTTGGAGCCAGCAGAGTTGAAAGATCTGAATGATCAGTTGAGAGATATCTTGGAGAAGGGCTTCATCAGACCGAGTATGTCGCCTTGGGGAGCTCCGATTCTTTTTGTAAAGAAGAAGGATGGGTCTATGAGAATGTGTGTGGATTTCCGACAGTTGAATCACGCGACGGTGAAGAACAAGTATCCTTTGCCGAGGATTGATGACTGGTTTGATCAGTTGCAAGGATCGGTCGTATACTCAAAGATTGATTTGCGCTCTGGTTATCACCACTTGCGGATTAGAGACGCTGACATGGCGAAGACAATTTTCCGGACTCGATATGGGCATTATGAGTTTCTAGTCATGCCGTTTGGGTTGACGAATGCCCCAGCTGTATTCATGGATTTGATGAATCGCATCTTTAGTGAGTACATCGATCGGTTCGTGATCGTCTTCATAAATGACATCCTAGTGTATTCGAGGAGCATGAGAGAGCATGAGGAGCATCTCAGATTGGTGTTGCAGAGATTGAGAGACTCGCATTTGTACGCCAAGTTCAGCAAGTGTGAATTCTGGCTTGATCGAATTATCTTTTTGGATCATGTGATTTCGGCGCAAGGGATTTCGATGGATCCGAGTAAGGTCGAAGAATTTCTCAACTAGGAGAGACCTAGGAACGTTTCAGAGATCCGCAGCTTCTTGGGATTGGCTGGCTATTACAGACGTTTTATCGAGCAGTTCTCTTCGATAGCTAGGCCTCTGACTCAGTTGACTCAGAAGGATAGGAATTTCGTTTGGATTGATGAGTGCTAGTATAGTTTTCAGATGTTTAAGGAGAAGTTGACTACTGCTCCTGTTTTGGCTCTACCGTCTGGATCCGGAGGATTTGTGGTGTGCTCCAATGCTTCTCTCAATGGTTTAGGATGTGTTCTGATGCAGAACGGGTACGTGATTGCCTATGCGTCTCGACAGTTGAAGCCTCACGAGATGAGGTACCCTGTTCATGATTTGGAGTTGGCTGCGATAGTGTTTGCCTTGAAGATTTGGCGGCATTATTTGTATGGTGAAGAATTTATGGTGTACACCGACCACAAGAGCCTGAAATATATCTTCACGCAGTCTTATCTGAATATGAGGCAACGACGATGGATGGAATTGCTCAAAGACTTTATGCCTATGCGTCTCGACAGTTGAAGCCTCACGAGATGAGGTACCCTGTTCATGATTTGGAGTTGGCTGCGATAGTGTTTGCCTTGAAGATTTGGCGGCATTATTTGTATGGTGAAGAATTTATGGTGTACACCGACCACAAGAGCCTGAAATATATCTTCACGCAGTCTTATCTGAATATGAGGCAACGACGATGGATGGAATTGCTCAAAGACTTTACTGTGAGATTCAGTATCAGCCTGGGCGGATGAACTCAGTAGCAGATGCTTTGAGTAGGAAGACCCAGCCTGCGATGCTTTCGTTTTTGAGTGTCTCTAAAGTCTATGAGCAGTTGAGTACTTCTGGTTGGCGATTCCAGCCGGGTGACCAGTACTTTATGGTTTCTTCAATCCAAGTAGAACCGTATATTATGAGTGACATCAGGGAGGCGCAGAGGACTGCTCCATATGTTCATGTGTTGAAGATTAAAGCCCGAAGTGGTCAGTCTGATGATTTCTCTGTTTCGTCCGATGGGTGTTTGAGATTTTGAGGAAGACTGGTGTTTCCGAACTCGATCGATTTGAAAGAGACCATCATGAATGAAGCGTATTGTAGTCAGTACAGTGTGCATCCGGGCGAGAGAAAGAGGTACCATGCCTTGAAACCTCACTACTGGTGGGAAGGCATGAAGAGTGACATCTATAGTTTTGTTGCTAGATGTTTGAATTGCCAGCAGGTCAAGGCTGAGAGAATGAGACCTGGTGGATTGCTACAGAGTTTGGAGGTGCCCCAATGGAATTGGGAGCACATCGCCATAGATTTTGTGACTCATCTACCTCGATCGAGTAGGGGATGTGATGCGATTTGGGTGGTGATTGATAGACTTTCGAAGTCAGCCCATTTCATTCCCTATGATGTGAGGTTTTCGATGAATAAAATGGCGAAGCTGTATATCGACCTTGTGGTTAGATTGCATGGAGTGCATGTTTCGATAGTGTCTGACAGAGATCCAAGATTCACTTCTCGTTTTTGGAAGAGTCTGCAGGCAGTGATGGATTCGAGATTAGCTATGAGTACAGCCTATCACCCACAGACAGATGGTCAGTCTGAGCGGACCATCCAGACTTTAGATGATATGCTGTGAGCAGTTGTGATGGATTTCAATGGTGGCTGGCAGGATTCTTTGTCCTTGGTTGAGTTTTCATATAACAACAGCTACCAAGTGACTATCGGGATGGCTCCATTTGAGGCGTTGTATGGTCGAAAATGCTGATCTCTGATTTGTTGGGAAGAAGTTGGTGAGAAACACCTTTCTACCTCTGAGTTAGCATATGAAAGATCAGATTGATTTGATTCGAAGTAGAATTAAGGTTGCACAAGATAGATTTACTAGCTATGCTAACCGAAGACGTCGACCGTTAGAGTTTGAGGTTGGCGATCGAGTATTTCTCAAAGTTTCTCCTTTCAAGAGCGTGATGCGATTCAGATTTAAGGGCAAATTAGCTCCTAGATTCGTTGGTCCCTTTGAGATTGTTGAGCAGATTGGACAGTTGGCTTATCGATTGATGCTGCCTGATGAGTTAGCAGTGATACATGACGTTTTTCATGTGTCAATGTTGAGGAAATATGAGCCAGATCCGTCCCAGGTGTTGAGAACCGACGAAGTTGAGCTGGATTCTGCCTTGAGTTATGTAGAATATCCAGTGCAAATTTTGGATCGGAAGGAGAAGCAGCTGAGGAACAAAGTGATTCCGTTGAAGACGTCGACCGTTAGAGTTTGAGGTTGGCGATCGAGTATTTCTCAAAGTTTCTCCTTTCAAGAGCGTGATACGCTTCAGATTTAAAGGCAAATTAGCTCCTAGATTCGTTGGTCCCTTTGAGATTGTTGAGCAGATTGGACAGTTGGCTTATCGATTGATGCTGCCTGATGAGTTAGCAGTGATACATGACGTTTTTCATGTGTCAATGTTGAGGAAATATGAGCCAGATCCGTCCCAGGTGTTGAGAACCGACGAAGTTGAGCTGGATTCTGCCTTGAGTTATGTAGAATATCCAGTGCAAATTTTGGATCGGAAGGAGAAGCAGCTGAGGAACAAAGTGATTCCGTTGGTGATGGTCCAATGGAGTAAGCATGGCCGAGAGGAAGCTACGTGGGAGGTTGAGGAGAAGATAAGGCAGGATTGGCCTCATCTGTTTGAGCACTGATAGTGTGAATTCCAGGTAAATTCTGATTCTTTGCTTTGAGTTTGGTTAGATGACTGTATTTGATTTGAATGTTTTGATTGAATCTTTCCCTGAGTTTGCCTTTGATTTCGAGAACGAAATCTCTTAATATGGGGAGAATGTGAGGAATCATATTTTGATTAGTGATTATTGAATTGATTTGGAATCAAGGGAGTGAATTTTGAGGGTTTTGCGAAATGAATCTGATTCCAGTATAATTTAGCAGTTGCGCGAGTTGATAAAGTCTGTTATCAGTTGTTGGTGGCGTAGGAGTAATACGTTGTCGCTTCGTGAAATCAGTTGTAGCACATTTCAGATTTCTACTGTAGCGAGTGAGTGATGCGTCGTCGTTTCTCTTTTCAGTAGTTGCGTTTGAAGAGGTATCTGCTGGCATCAAGTGCGCGGGCGCGAGATTTAGTGAGAAAGCGACACGTGTTGGTCAACCTTTTGGTGTTGACTGCTGATATATTAGCACAAACCAGCAGTTGCATTGCGGAGGATGTTTTTTGTTAAGTGACCTGCCGTTGGTTTGAGTAACCAGTCGTAGGAACAACATGACGTCATTTTGATAAGTTGAAACGCAGCGTTTTGGTTTAACGCTTTGTGTCTGCTGTTGACAACGAGTTCCTGTAGTGGGTGCAAAACACCGTCGTTTATATTAGTGGGGGCGACGTCGTATTGGTTTCGCGCTAGCGATCGCTGTTGCGGGCGTTTAGTTCTTCAGATATGATGACGTGTCCTTTACGTCGTCGTTTGAGCTAATTAGCGCGACCAGCTGCTGGTTGTTTTGCAAGGAATCTGTTGTCAGCTGCTGGAGCGATGTGGCGTTGCTTTGATGTTCTTTTGAGAATACAACGTCTGATGGTTGCTGCTGGTTTCGTTGAGAGGAAGAGCTGATATCTGTTGTGATCAACCGCTGGTGTCTGTTGTAAGATACCTACTGTTTTGATGTCTGATGATTTTGGTGAGCAGCAGCTGGTGGATTGAGAGATATATAGATATTTGTTGATCAACAATTAGGATTATTCTGAACCCGATATTTCTTATCTCCAATTCCAACCCTCGTTTTAGCTACTGTTCATCGTAATTATTTTTCCCGTCGATTGCCGCCGTTCTCCGCCGTGGGTTTGAGTGATTTTGGTGGTGCTGGATTCCTTGTGAGTTGCTCTTCCGATTGTTACCCAGTTGAGGCTGTAGAACGACCTTGGAGAGGATCACGAAGTTGCTGATTTCTTCGTACAATGGAAATTGATAGTTCTTCCGCTGGTTTCAGCTTCTGGGTAAGGAATTCCTACTGTTCTAAGCTTAGTATTAGATGTTAGTACTTTGTTTAGAGGTGGAACCGGATTCGAGTTCCTGGCCGTAGGAAATTATGTATTGAAGTTCAGATTTGAGCTAGATATGAACTGAGTATGAGTTTCCTTAATAGATTTCAGATTCAGGATAGCTTCTGCCGTGGTTGAGGGAACCCGGTGAAAGCAGGTTGGCGCTGGTTGGAACTGCCGTGCCTTGTTTTATCTGTTGAGGTAGAAATCAGCCGTTGAAGGTACGAATTGAGCAGCTCGATCAGCTTTGAGCATGGACATGACTGTAATTGATGTTATGAAATCTGTTGATTTGATGATGTGGAATTACATGAAGCAATTGCTGAATATTTGATTGATTTTATTCTCTGTTTTGCGTAAATTATGCATGTAGGAGTTTGATATGAACTATTGGCATACATGCATACATATTGAGCTTGACAGATTGATTGATGACCAGATTGAAAGCCACGTTGCGACTGGCCGACTGATGAGTTGTGCCTGAAAAGTCCAACGCTATCATCGGAGTGGTGATCGACTGATTTGGTTGTGTCTGAATACCACCGAGATGTGATGGGCTGACGGACTCTGAAGATCACGGACTGATGATTTCCCCGGTTGATACACCGTGTGGGTATAGAGGCTGACTGAGATGATTTTCCAGCTGATACACTGGTCTAGCTATCTGATCTTTGATAGCCCTCATGCATTTCATAGAATTGATTATAGCATGTTGCATGATTAGCTGTTTGATAGCTCTTCGTACTGAGGCTTGACCTCGTATTTATTTTCCTGCTTTTGTGTTTTTGGGTCTGTGGTACCCATTTGCAGGATCTTCAGGTAACCAAGCTGGACAGAGTGGAGTGCCAGCTGGTCGATCCCCATTTCCTTGAGTCCCAGTTCTATTTTTATTATGTATTTGTTTTTTGGGTCTGTGGTACCCATTTGCAGGATCTTCAGGTAACCAAGCTGGACAGAGTGGAGTGCCAGCTGGTCGATCCCCATTTCCTTGAGTCCCAGTCTATTTTTATTATGTATTGAACCAGGGGATGCCCTGCGTCTTTATGTATTTTTGGGGATCTTTGATGATTGATATTTGTTGTTACCTGTATTGTATGAGTTTGAGTTAACTCATATATTGAGTATTGATATTTTGAATGTATGTTTTGAGTTTAGGCCCATATTATTTCAAAATTTTTAAGCTCGATTTTACGCTTCTGTGATTATGTACTTAATTGTGCTGTGATCTTGTGTGATTAGCACGGGGCCTGACATATCTAAATCAGACATCTGGAGGTACTCAAAGATAACCTCCAGTGATTTGATCCAGCTTTCAGCAATAAGTGGATCAGTAGCACCACTGAACTCCTTTGGCTTTTGGCGCATGAACTTTTCTTGAGGATCATCATTACTAGGTCCTCGGCTGCTGGAAGATTGCCCATTACCTCTGCTGTTTTGTTCTACCAGCAGTCTCAGAAGTTGTGTGATATTAGCATTATTGTTAGTATTGGTTTCTTCTAGGGAAATATTCTTTCTACCTCTTCCTCTTCCTGACATCTTATATTCTATAGTCCGTAATCCACCACATATATATATCAGAACATGCTAAATAATTTAAATACAATGCTCTGAAAATAAACTCACAACTTAGAGGAACGGACGATGAACTCTGATTCAGCTGACAGTGCGTGTGTTTATCTCAGGAACGTTGCTCTGATACCATGTTGTGACACCCGAACCCACGTGGTCACAAAATTTGGGGTGAAATAAAAATTTTTTAATAAAATAAGGGCTGAATGACAATTTGTTATAAGCTGTATTTATTATAACTTAAAAGAATGAAACACGAACTCAACCAAAAGCTGACAGACACTCGCTCGCGTGCCAACTACTAAAAACATTTGCGGAAAACAAATTCTATTTTATATATTGCAATTGCGGTGTACAACAGATGATATTCTATATGAACTACTACTGTTGCAACTGATTTAATACAGTCTTTACAAAAGATAAAATAACATCAGACTTGACACGGAAAATGCTGGCCATTGACAAACACACACCACCCAGCAGCTGATTCAAGTTTCACCTACCGTTCGCTCCTCGGCTGTCGAACCTGCACCATTTTAAAAGCTAATGAGCCTAGTGGCTCAGCAAGAAAAATCTGAGTGATAATAATTTCATTTAACGCAGGCAGACATCTGAACATACATAACTTGAGTTAAAGGAATCATCAATACATAAACGTTTCATAAACATTTCTTTCTGTCATGAACTTAGAGATAGGGAATAATAGCCCAGATCTCATCATCAATATCATTTTCTTTAGATTTATGGCTTATTAACGCAGGCAGACATCTGAACATACATAACTTGAGTTAAAGGAATCATCAATACATAAACGTTTCATAAACATTTCTTTCTGTCATGAACTTAGAGATAGGGAATAATAGCCCAGATCTCATCATCAATATCATTTTCTTTAGATTTATGGCTTAGAAGCTCTCCTTAGGTCCGTGTTGCACTTTGATCAAAATGGCTTCCGATATCAGTTTTAGCATATAGCTCATATGAAAGGGCAGCCGACATCTGGACGACTACTCACCCTTCTCCTTGTGACCATCTGTTATCTATTCCATAAACCTTAAAATAACTTTTGTTCCTTTAACATCATTTCTTTCTTTGAAATCTCTTTAAATATCATCGGGTTCCATCATTTAAAACTCTCGCTTCCCATTTTAAACTTTACTGAGTATCGAATTCGACTTTTGGGAACTTACCGCTGAAATGAAATCAACTGTAACAAAGTGAAACAATACTTTGAAACAAAACAGATCTTCACTGTTCACGTTTATCGTAAAACAGCTGCGAGAATATTTGTGAATACTTGAAACAGACGTAGTAAATGAAACGATGTCGTTGAAGTAGGAAACAGACATGATGACGTAAGATTATCTGCTACCAGTTGTAACTTAAGGAAACGACGTCGTTAGTTTGAACCAGTCGCAACAATAATTTCTAACAACGTGACTCGGGAATAAGTGTAAAATGATGTCGTTTGCTTTAAGAAGCTGACGTAAGAAAGTGTGATAATAAAAATAAACAGACGTAAGAATATCTTTTATCAGACATGACTCCGAATAAATGAAACGATGTCGTTTGCACAACAAACAGACGTAAGAACAGTGCAACGACTGAATACAACGATATGATGCAACAGCTGATTAACAAACCAACAGCTGATGAAAAATAAAACTAACAGCTGATGAACAATAAAACCAACAGCTGATGAACAAATGCAAAGCTGACAACAGCTGATGTGAGAAATTCTCGAAACCAAAAGCTGACTTTAAACTTGGTGTTGCAACATCAAAACGACAGCTACGCTAGCTGTTATCTATCAAACCAGACTTTATACTGACTCGACTAACAACATCCGATTACATAGCGTCAAATTCCAATGTTGCCATTCACCTGAAGGAAGAACATTCATGAACATACTTGAATCAAACTCGAATCCTCAGTATCCATATTTTTTTGGAAAACACTTGGAAGCATAAAAACATCATTTTGAACCCAATCTTTCTTTCCTTGAACATGCTTAATTCATTTAAACATGAACTTCAACATACTATAACATACAGGCAAGCAGATCCACAAAATGAATAAAATCAATATATGCTTTAAATGGTGTAGCAAAGGATAAGCTTTTACTTGCCTTAACAAAGCTTTGCAACCGTGGTTAATTCCGGCAGAATCTTCTCCCTGAGCAACACACGAATTTCTCTGTATTATATTTTGAAGAATACTAAAGATTTTCTTCGCAAATGATAATGATCTTTCTTTCAAAATAAGTTTAAATATGGAAGGGATTAGTGGCAAGGTGCTATGTTTACAAAGCATGACACACTTCAACCAAGTTGTGAAGTTTTAGTAAAATTCCATTTCATCTCATTTTAAATTTGTAAAACACCAAACCCTTTTCAAAAGAAATCATTTGTCCTCCTTAAAGATATTTTCAATCGATTTAAACCTGCTCATGTATCGCTCTTGGAGTCATCTGCTGGAACCAGCCGCGACGCATCTTATTTTCTGAAATCAATAAAAATCAGCTTTTGCCAACAATTAAATTGTCATTTTGACCCAATGAGAATAAACAAGATTCATATACGTAGTCCTATGGATTTTGGGGCGTTACAGCTATTGACCTTATAGTGCTGGATATGTTATCTGATCTTCATCGCGTCGTTTTGGAGGAATTACGAATGCAGATGCAAGTACACGGATTAACATGGGAGATGACGTGCTATTCGAGCCTATTTGAAGGTGATCAAAGGGATCGTGGTGCAGTGATTGCACGATCAAATACTTCCACCAGGTCTCTGTGCTGGCTTCGAACCAAAACCATGGTTGATGGGTCTTGAGTTTTTCAAGAAGCCAATGACTTATGGAAGCGCCTGCCAAGTAAATTGTCCCTCTCACGATAGAATTTCACGACAGAGGCAATTCGATGATATTCTTGCCCCAGTGAGTGAATTTTTCAAAGTGCTTCACAAAAAATGGGCTGATGTTTGTATAGAAGCTGCACAGTTTTACATTTCTGGAAAACTACAGCCTGTTGGAACATTCAATTGGTGCAATATTTTAGCAGTTGTTAGCAACGAAGAAGTTAGGGATGTGACCGTAGATCAAACAGAATTTTGTGGGACTTTTAGACGCGGCCTTGATTTACATATAGTTCTTTCAGATTCTAGTTCAAGCTCTTCTTCCAGTCATGAACTGATGGATTTTCATGTAAATAGTCCTTCAAATGAAGAGACCTCTGTCACTCAGTTTGATTCTCTTGTTGACCCTCCTGTGGGTACAAACACTCCTGTTGATCAGATTTCTCTGCCAACTACTCCTACCACAGATGCTGCCGAATCTTTTACCGCTCTCCGGGCATCTATCTCTCGGATTTTTGTTAATCACGAGAAATCTTCTAGGAGGTTAGGCGATTCTCAGAGCGAAATCCTATTCAAAATCGATCATCCGTGCGCAAGCGTAGGAAAATTATAACACCCTCACCACCCAGCTCTCTGAAATCGTTGATTACATTAATCGGGGTGGTAATGACAAAAAGGGGGAAAGTAGCAGCCGTGGCCCGCAGCCTCCACCTAATGATAGAGACAGAAGTGGTTCTGGTGGGTCTGATGGAAGAAATAGAGGAGGAAGAAGTGAATCGTCAACGAAGCGACACTACAGCAGTGGTGGACCTCACAAGAGAGATGCTGATTATTGGCTAGGAGGAAAAAGATAAACAGTTGTTGGTTTTTCAGTTTCATTGTACAAAACTTTTGTACTTAGAGAATTCCTCATTATTGAAATTCTAGCAGAATTGAAGCAACGTATGTTTGCGTCTTTAAATCATAAGGCTGTCTAAGTTTTGTCATCACCAAAAAGGGGGAAATTGTTAAGATAAAAATTTATAATTTTTGGTGATAACAAAATAAGACTGATAAACAGATCTTAAGTTTTTCCGAAGATAAGAGAATTGAAGTATTTCGGATTCCGTGACGTCATTGAGAGTTTCGCAGAAGACAAGAGGATTGAACTTTTCAGATCTCGTGACGTCATGCCTTTTAGTTACAGTTTTCCAGTTTAGAGAGTTCTGAGTTAAGCGTTGACTTATGAGTTGACTCATCGGGAAGTGTTCAGACATCGAGACAAGTATTCAGTTTTCGGGACAGTTGTTCAGTTTTGAAGACTTTCATATTTGATTCAGAAACTACAATAAGATATCTGTTTTTGAGTTAAGTATTCAGAGATTCAGAATTCTATTATAGGGTTGATGTTTTCGAATCAGATTTGGTTATTTGGATCAGTTGAGTATTCGGGTCAGGATTTCAGTATTGAAAGTATTCAGACTTCTCAGTAACAGATTCCGTTATATTGACTCAAGTGGTATTATTCATATTTGAGAGTGTAAACAGATTTCTCTCTAGTTACTTCATATCTTAGTATTTCAGAAAGTGGTTACAAAGCTAACAGAGTACATCAGATTTGAGGTTGTCAGAAGTGTTTGACTCAGACTTTGGAATAGTATACTTTCAGAAGTCACTAACTTCTCAAGACATGACAGAGTAACGGCGATATCTCATATATGATAAAGAGAGTAACTTTTAGTTTTCTCTATTGAAATAGAAATAAGCTTCGAACATCTCAGAAGTTATCAAAGAATTATTTAGAGATAATCAACAGTCAAAATTTATATCGTATAAAAAGCTGGAATTAAGGAGACAAGATCACAGCTGTTTTGGGTAAAGTATAAAAAGCTGGAATTAAGGAGACAAGATCAGAGCTGTTTTGGGTAAAAATTACACAGTGCGCAGAATGCTTGATACGATGATTTTTGGGTAAAGTATAAAAAGCTGGAATTAAGGAGACAAGATCAGAGCTGTTTTGGGTAAAATTACACAGTGCGCAGAATGCTTGATACGATGATTACCCGCTTTGGAATATAAGTTAATTTAGTCCTGACAAGCGCAGTTTACCTTTTTCATGACATTAATGGAGCATTAAATGCTATGATACGATGAAGATATGCGAAAGAGCTTCTCTCTACTGGCTTTATTTAATGACTGTTGAAGATAAAGAGTATAAAAGGCTGAAGAATTCAAATGATGAAGCTCTCCGCTACCTTTTGCTCTCGACGCTATCAGTGTTTTCCAACTCTCACTCTTTGTCATCAAAAAGCTCTCATACACTTAATGGAAATTGTCATTGCAAAGATTTTCTAAGTCCAGTATTTCAACTAGAAGAGCATTCAAGTTTATCCTTCATAGCTCTTAACCTTCGAGTTATCTTCTGGTTTACATTTGTAAACAGTTCTTGTTGATAAAAGATCCAGAAGATCTACAGTACTCAATAGCATCGTTTTCATTGTAATATTTATCTTTCAGTCTGTGAAAGACTTGCTGTGTGAATCAGTCTTGAAAATCACATTGATTGTATTCAGCAGTCGTATCTGCTTGTAGCTGAAGTTGCTAGGAGTTCAACTTGAGCGAGGCTCGGTGACTGGGTGTAGACAGAAGCTGTGTGCATCAAATTCTTCTAGTAGAACCTTCCTGAAAAGGAAGAAGGGGAGACGTAGGATTTGATATCCGAACTTCCATAAACAAACTCTGAACCATGCACTTTTACTTTACATTATCGCATTTACATTTTACACTGTTCAATGGTTGATCGATTTGTTTTCCGCACATTTATTGTTAGTCGAGAACTCAGACTTTGAACTGGGATACCTCAGATCTGGTAACTCCGATCTGAGTTAAGCAAGACGCTTGTAAAATTACGTTTAAAGGTTTTGAAAATTTAAATATACTAAGAGTTCATTCAACCCCCCCCCCTTCTGAACTCTTAAAGCTATTTTTCGATCCATATTGATCCTATCAATTGGTATCAGAGCCTGCGCATCTCAGTTATTGAACACTTTGTTGTTTACTCTTTATATATTTCAATATGTCTACCTCACATAACAAGATTCCTATGTTTTCGAAGGAAGACTACGATGACTGGAAGATAAGGATGCAAGATCACTTGGCAGCGCAAGATGATGATATGTGGTCGGTTATTATCGATGGACCAATGAAAATAATTAAGATCAACATAGCATTCGCGACGTCTGATGGTGCACCTAAGTATGTAGAAAAGAGGAGACATGAGTATACTAACGAGGAGAAAAAGAAAGCAAACTTGGACAATGTGGCCAGAGATATTCTGTATAAGACGCTGGATAAAAACATGTTCAGCAAAATCAAAACCTGTGCCATAATCTATAAATATGGCAATGAGGAGACACTTCAAATAGTGAGAAATAAAAACACCAAAAGCTATTCAGCAAACACCTCCCCTCTCCCTTCCTCCCTCGCAGTCGCCGCCCGACGCCGATGCCGCCGTCACCGCCCGCCGCCGCCACCGCCTTCGGAATTTGTTCCGACCATCTCGGAGAGGAGATTACGTCCGTGAAATTTTCTCCTGTTTTCTAGTGCAAACCGGCGAAGGAGTTGAGATTCTGGTCGTGGACTGGATTAGACGTCGATCCAGCCATTCAATCGTTGAAGTGCCAATTCCCTCGTGGAATTGGTCGGAGCCAGGCGCCTACACGCCATCAAGGTACCTTCTGAACATTCTATGAATGTTTTGATTATTGTATAGGTGTACTGACTGTTTCTGGGCTCCAATTTTTTAAATTCTTTCGCTGCGCCCGATAGCGGGATCCGGATCCGTCGCTACACCAACAGTGGTATCAGAGTCTTGGCTTGAATCTGTCAATACACCCTTCTGCCTGAATTGCATCAAAAATCTCTATTTCAAAAAAAAAATCTCCCCGCCGCGCAACCACTGCCACGCCCGCCGCCGCCTGCCGCCACGTTCTTGGCCAATGTTACTGCTTCAGGAGATTCAGCAAGCCCTTCGTTGTCTGATGTGGAGGTAGTCAGGGACTTCGCAGATGTTTTCCCCGACAATGTCGTAGGAGTTCCACCAGAGAGAGGTGGAGTTTTCTATTGAGCTGATGCCAGGTACAGTGCCTATCTCTAAGGAACCATATCGTTTAGCTCCTACCAAGATGAAGGAGTTGAAGGAGCAGATTCAGGAGTTTCTTGACAAGGGGTTCATTCGCCCTAGTTTTTCTCCATGGGGCGCACCAGTTCTGTTTTTGAAGGAGAAGGATGGTAGCATGAGGTTGTGTATTGACTACCGGAAGTTGAACAGAGTTACCGTGAAGAACAGATATCCACTCCCGAGGATAGAGGACTTATTTGATCAGTTACAGGGAGCTACAGTGTTCTCAAAGATCGACTTGAGATGGCTACCATCAGCTGAGAGTTAGAAAGGAGGACGTGTCCAAGACTGCTTTTCGGACACGCTACGGCCACTACGAGTTCTTGGTGATGCCGTTTGGTCTGACGAACGCCCCAGCGATTTTCATGGATCTGATGAATAAGGTATTCAGGTAGTATCTTGACCAGTTCATCATTGTGTTCTGATAGTCCCAAAATAGGATCAAAACAAGTGCAGGAGTTCAGAAGGGGGGGTTGAATGAACTCCTTTGATTTTAAATTTTAGAAATCGTTTAAAGTAGTTTTAAAGCGCTGCTTAACTTAAATCCGAGTTACCAGATTTAAGGATCTCAGTTTAATCAAATCTCTCGTCCAACAAAGTATGTGCGGAAAAAGGCCGATTAATTTGTTAACAGATAACTCAATGAATAAATGCGTAATGTAAATAGTAAGAGTTCAAAGTTTGTTTGTGGAAGTTCGGATATAAATATCCTACGTCTCCCCTTCTTCCTTTTCAGGAAGGATCCACTAGAAGCTTTGATTTGTACAGGCCTTCTCCACACACCCAGTCACACAAGCCTCACTTGTATGAACTCCTATCACCACTAACTTCACGAAGCAGTCGCAGCTGCTGTTTTACAACACTTGTATAATTTTCAAACGGCTTTTGATAGCGCGTTTGTTACAGAATCAATCAAGGATATAACAGTGAAATGCACTATATGTGAGACTGTAAAATCTTCTCATTTCAACAATGAAACTCGATTACAGAAATGTATCCAGAATATAGACTCGAAGGTATATCAATGAATAGCAACGGTTGTGTTCTTCAAATCTTTGAGCTTTGAGAATAACTTCAATGTGTGAGATAGCAATTTGGCAGAGTTTCAGCAAATAGTGAGAGCGAAGGATCTTCTTCAATTCAAACTGCTGGCATTAATAGTCTTCGCTCAACGGTCATTTGAATAGCTAAGGAAACAAAATCCTTTTTGAAATTCTGATAATCTTGTAACCGTATAATCTGCTCCACTACAAGGTAAAATGCACACTGTCAGAGCAAATTTGTCGCCTTCCATATTTGTCCAATAACCGTGTAACAACCTCTGTAAATATGTACTATTTACCCAAAATAGTACCGATGTTGTCTCCTCAATTCCAGGCAATTGTACGATTCTGTTGATCTTTTCCAATTTGAGTATATGATCGTGTTTGAATTTCTTTAATCGCTTGCGCCTGAAATTCCTTCATCGTCGTTTAGGATGTTGTGACTGGAATATGTGAAAGTATGCAACTGCTGATTGCCTTAACATGTGCGTTATTCCAACGACTGGATACATGCATAGCCCAACGACTGATTCTAGCGTTAACCCAAACGCTGTCGTTTTAACTTATTTAAACGACGTAGTTTTTCTATATGCAAACACCAAGTATCAGCGACTGGTTACACAAATTACTGTAGCTCCCGACTGGTTTATATATTCCATCGACTGATAATGCAATTTACTGTAGCTTGCATCTGAGTCCACTGTAGCTTGCGTCTGATTGTATAAACTTATGTCTGAA
Source organism: Dorcoceras hygrometricum (assembly GCA_001598015.1). NCBI lineage: Eukaryota > Viridiplantae > Streptophyta > Magnoliopsida > Lamiales > Gesneriaceae > Dorcoceras > Dorcoceras hygrometricum. Next base: position 191,443 of record KV006948.1, read on the forward strand.
TCAATATACCTTGCGTCTGAAATTTCTTCACTGTAGCCAACGTCTGAATATGCAACTTACTGTATCTAGCATCTGAATTACCCAACGACTGGGTTTACTGTAGCTCTCGTCTGGATTGCCTGTCGACTGAAAATTCAACTGATAGAAATACCTTGCGTCTGAATAACCCATCGACTGAATGAATACCAACTACTGAAACCCCGTAATCTCATCATCTGAATAGATTTGTCGTCTGGATACTCAATCAACGTCCGAAAGTCCAAATTTAACTTGACTTTTTGTTATCACCAAAACTATAAATTTTATCCTAACAATTTCCCCCTTTTTGGTGATGACAAAACTAGAAGCCGAGATAAAAGAATGAGCAAAAATAAATTGCACACGGACTGCTGAAATTATAAATTTCATTAACTGATAAATAGTACAAAAGATTTGTACAACGGAATCAACAACTGTTCTATTCTAGTATCTCCTTCTTTTATAAGATCCACTGCTATGCCCTCTGCTTCTTTCTCTTTGTCTTTGTCTATCAGCAGTCATAAGTCTTTCCACAATGCTTCTATCAGTATCACCACCACCACCTGCAATGCCACTGTCTCTGTTTTGATCGTCAGGTGGTGGTTGAGGACCTTGGCTGCTACCTTCCCCCTTTTTGTCATTACCGCTCCGGTTTATATAATTCACAAGCTCGCTCAATTGCCGGTAAGAATATTATGATTTGTCTGGGCCTGTGCTTGAAAATCCAGAAGTTGGTGGGATATAGCTTCCTTGGTAGCCTCAATATCTTGCTTAACATCATCCAAATGAGTGGACACAGCATCTACTTTAGCGTTTAGTTCTCTTACTGCCTTCTTAACATCAATGAAATCAGCGATAACAGTAACATTATGAGCCAGAACACTTTTCTTGAATTCGTTCAAATGAAGTAAATGGATATCATTGTGATTTTCCCATCATGTCGAGCAATCTGTATTAAATGTCGGAAGTATTCATCCTACTGTCTCAGAGTATCTCGAAGACCTCTTTCAATGGTATGGAGTCGAGATAATATATCACTTTGAGAATCATCCATACGCTGTGATAGAGAAATTTTCATAGCATCAAGGAGTGTAGAGATATCGACAGTAATCGCTGGGAACGTAGTCTGGACATCCGTAGTGTCATCCAAGGGAATATCATCGTTGTCAAAGCGCATTGGAGAATCAGTGCAGTGATCAAAATCCCTCTAGTTATCCTCAAGCACAAAAACTGGATTGACTGCTGAGACAAAAGAACTCTGTACATTCGAAGAAACTGACCCGGAAGTCTGAATAATCTGTACATTGTGCAAAATTTTTCTCTCTGAAGCAATAGAACCAACAAAATTGTGAATATCCTCTGTAGTCAAACTGCTGAATAAACTGTAATGAATAAAGATTGTGCAAAACTGAGATAATCGTAAGGCAAATGCTGTCGGCCGTCTATAATGAAAAATGGAATCTGGTTCAACCACTGATAAGGTTCTGCAAAAATTTACTGATCCGATAGGAAGCAGTCTCCTGGAACCAACGAATTCAACAGCCTCCAAACAAACATCGGTCCATCTTTTCTTCATCAGTTTGAAAGAATCACTCACCGGGGGTAGAGTGTCATCATAAGATCTCTGACGAGGAACTTCATTTTGTACAACCGGTCGTGGGATCTTCACCCAGTGATCAGCACGTGGTTCAACAGCCCAAACTCCATCAACAAAGAGCATCGTTCTAATCCAGCACCTATATGGAGTATTGGTGTTGGTTCTAGCAATTACGGCACCTCGATCACGTGGGCGACCCTCAAAAATCTTGGAGAAACACGTCTTTTTCCACGTAAGACCGTGTTCTTGTGTCTCCTTCTTCAATTCCTCCAAAACCAACGAATGAATATCTGATAACTGATCCAAAATTTTGATGTCAACTACGGATGACCCATCACCGGGGGTAAAATTTATTCTTCTGGCCTCCAAACATTTGCGTAACAACATCTCCTGGTACTTCAACAATATATACCATTTCCTGTTAAGAGCCACGCCCATTGACTCTGCTTCTGCCCATGTCAACACAAGTTCCTCCTTCACAAAGTAGGATTCATCAATCTTCAAATTTGAAAGCCGTTTCAGACTAAAGCTATAAAAGAATTTCGCTACATCATTGATAACCTTCTCCCATAGCTTTACAAGACAATCAATGTCTTCTAGAGTCAACACAATTTGCTCTGTCACTGGATTACCCTTCACTGGGTCTTTCTCCACAAGAATCTCCTTCCCTTTATCGTCCACTGGAATTTGAGGGAGACTGGACAGATACCAGGTCCGCTCATCAACGCCTGGGATTTTGATTTCCTCCCCCATGGTGATTTTAGTAATGTCCACTCCGGCAAAAGGCAATGGAACTTCAACTGGGATTGACATTAAAATGTCTTCCAAAGACATCGCCTCGTCTGCCGATTGTTCCTCAACAACTGGCTCCATCTCCTCGTCTGTGTCACTGGGAGTGACCACTGGTCTATCATTCAACTGAGCAATGATATCCTCATACGGAAGATCAAACCACGGTCTCTCTACAGCAGAACCCGCTGGTTTATCCTCAACGTGTGCTCCACTGACGTCTGGTTCATGCACTGCATCTCCCTCATCAGTAGTCTCCAACTGTGCGGTCTCTGTTGGCATACGGTGGCGGATCCGGATCCCACTTCCCGGGGGCACAGCGGAAATTAAAATTGGCCCGGAAAGTGTTCAATACATTCAAAATAAATCTACAAACATACATAGGGTGTTCGTAGATAGTCACCTTGCTGGCGTCTAGGCGCCTGGCTCCAACCAAATTTCACAGGGAAAATCTGGCTCTTGTCGGTAGGCGGCGGTAGATCCTCCAATCAGGTCCACGACCGGAAAGGATCTTCCTCCAATCAGCCTGTACTAGAAAGCTGATGGATTTTTCCACAGACGAAATCACCTCGAAAAACTGATCGGAACAAGTCCGATTGCACGACGGCGGGCGGCGGCGATCGGCGGTGGAGGGCGGCGACCGGCGACGTGCGTGAGGTTGTGGAGAGGGGGCGTCCGACACTTAGGTTTTTGGAGGCTAGGGTTGTGTGTAATGATACAAGTGATTAAGCCCTAGTACAATATTAACATATAATATGTATACATGGGCTTGAACCGGCCCATTGGACTTGGGTCAGGCCCAAGTCCATATATGAACATTCGGTTCATTTAAATCACCACGGTTTCATCATAGCTACGATCGACGATCGGATCGGACCGATCGAATCAGTTTCCAAAACTAAATTTTATGACGTGAAAAACAATTTTTCAGATACCTAGTCCAAAATGACAGTTTTGCCCCTCAACAGCGGGAAATCACAATTTGACCCCTGTTGACTTTTACGAAGTCGCACTCCCTAAAATCCTCTTCGTATGCTCAACATATTGAGCTCAGTTTCCATGCGGGAATCATGAATCCAGTACTTGTGTTACTAGGCAAACCCAGTTACCTAAAACACTTCTAGTACTCTGGCCAGAGATTTATACACTATTACCTCCTCAGATAGCATAGGATATCCACGCATGTAAGCGAGCGGTGAATCCTCAACAACGAAGCATCGACTCCTACATGCATCGGGACCTCACCCAATCCCGCCGCCTAATGACCCCAAGTGAGTCGGCAAACGGATCAAAGTGAGACGCCTATCATGTAGAGCCTCAATGACGTTTCGAGTAGTGAGGACTAATCAGTACAACCAAGACCTCGGACTTATCCACTCAACAAATGGTAACCACTTGGAAAGTCCGAACGAGGGTAGTTCGATAGACCACCAGGTCACTATCCATCTGCATGCTCAGAACATCACAATGTTCCCTACCAATGAAACATGGTACTTCGCATCGCAGATGCTAGTCTCAAGCTCGGGCGGCCTTATCCTCATTTTGACGGCCCAATCGACTAGGAACGAGTTCAGAATACACAGTGACTATTAGATGTGTTTCATGATAGCCGTCATACCCACTATCACATCTAACATACACTATGGTGCATTCTAGCTCTTTATCCAACACAATTGTTAACATTATAAACATAATGAAAATAAAGAATGCCATAAAGAAATGCGAATATCATATATAAATATTGTCATATACAAGAGTCTATAAAACCCACACGCCACAAGTTGGCTAGTTGGGAATCTACTCTAACAATCTCCCACTTGCCCTATAGCCAACTACTCATCAAACGTAGTCCCATTGTTTCGCTATGTTTTTCAAACAACGGTCCTGGCAAGGGCTTCGTAAGTGGATCAGCAACGTTGTCCGCAGAGGCGACTCTCTCAACTGCTATGTCACCTCTAGCCACAGTATCCCGGATTATGTGGTATTTCCTCAGTATATGTTTGGATCTTTGGTGAGACCTAGGCTCCTTTGCTTGCGCAACGGCACCCGTGTTGTCGTAGTACACCGAGACTGGACCAACTCCATCAGGATTGACGCCCAACTCTTGGACGAAGTTCCTTATCCAAACCGCCTCCTTAGCAGCAGCTGATGCTGCGATGTACTCAGCCTCAGTGGTTGAATCCGCGATGGTGTTTTGCTTGGAACTCTTCCAAGAGACAGCACCACCATTGAGCATGAATACAAATCCAGAGGTATACTTCGAATCATCCACGTCACATTGGAAGCTAGAATCAGTGTAGCCTTCCAATTTCAGTTCACTACCCCCATAGACCATGAACATATTCTTAGTCCTTCGCAAGTGCTTAAGAATATCCTTCACAGCCTTCCAATGCAATTGGCCGGGGTTGTCCTGGTAGCGGCTCGTGACACTCAGAGCATATACGACATCTGGTCTAGTTGAGATCATGCCCCCATAGACCATGAACATATTCTTAGTCCTTCGCAAGTGCTTAAGAATATCCTTCACAGCCTTCCAATGCAATTGGCCGGGGTTGTCCTGGTAGCGGCTCGTGACACTCAGAGCATATACGACATCTGGTCTAGTTGAGATCATGCCATACGTAATACTACCTATTGCCGAGGCATATGGCACACGTGTCATACTCTCTATCTCCTCATCAGTCTTTGGACACATAGACTTAGATAGAGTTACCCCGTGGCACATAGGTAGGTGTCCTCTCTTGGACTCTTCCATAGAGAACCGCTTAAGTATGGTATCGATGTAGGTGGATTGGGTGAGTCCGAGCATCCGTTTCGATCTATCCCGATAGATCTGTATTCCAAGAATATAGGATGCTTCACCCATGTCCTTCATCAAAAATCTACTAGACAACCAGACTTTAGTTGACTGCAGCATTCCTACATCATTCCCAATGAGAAGTACAAGGAATGTCACAGCGCTTTTAACTACCTTCTTATACACATGGCTCCTCGGGATTCTTGATGAAACCAAATTCCTTAATTGTTTCATCGAATCTTAGGTTCCAACTCCTCGATACTTGTTTGAGACCGTAGATCGATCTCTGAAGTTTGCATACCTTATGCTCACTTTCTACAGATGTTAAACTCTCAGGCTGCGTCATATAGATCTCTTCCTTAATGTTTCCATTAAGGAACGCAGTTTTCACATCCATTTGCCATATCTCATAGTCGTACCATGAGGCTATGGCTAGTAAGATTCTAATCGACTTGAACATGCGACTGGTGAAAAGGTTTCATCATAGTCAACACCTTGCCTTTGAGTGTAACCTTTCGCGACCAGTCGTGCCTTGTAGGTCATTACCTTACCATCAGGCCCAATTTTCCTCTTGTACACCCATTTACATCCAATAGGAACAATTCCTTCGGGGGGATTAACAAGAGTCCAAACTTGTTTAGCATGCATTGAGTCAAACTCATACTGCATTGCTTCAAGCCACAAATTAGAATCAGCATCGGAAATTGCCTCCTTGAAAGTTCTTGGATCAGATCCAACAACTTGATCACCTTGATCATCTTCAAGAAGGAAACCATATCTCTCAGGAGCCCTAGGAAACCCTTTCGGATCTCCTAGGTGCGACCATTTCTGGTACTGGCTCTGGAGGTGCAGGAGATTCACTTGGTACTTCAATTGGTTCTCGAACCTCTTCGAGTTCTACTATCTTGCCCTTTCTATCAAGTAGAAATTCCCTTTTCATAAAGGTGGAATTCCTAGTAACAAACACTTTTGTTTCACTTGGATAGTAGAAGTAGTATCCAATGGAATTCTTTGGATACCCAACGAAGTAACATAAGATGGATCTCGTATCCAGCTTATCTCCCAATGTCTGCTTCACGTAAGCAGGACATCCCCAAATCATCATGTATGGGTATTTGGGTGGTTTGCCCATCCACATCTCATATGGAGTCTTATCCACTGCCTTTCTGTGGACATTGTTCAACAACATTACCGCCGGTTCGAGTGCATAGCCCCAAAACGAGGTAGGAAGATCAGTGAAGCTCATCATAGATCGAACCATGTCCATCAAAGTTCGATTACGACGCTCCGCTACACCATTGAGCTGTGGTGTGGCCGTAGGGGTTCACTGCGAGAGAATCTCATTCTCTTTCAGAGTGTCTTGAAATTCAGCACTCAAGTATTCACCACCTCGATCGGATCGAAGTGCTTTAATACTTTTTCCTAATTGATTTTCTACTTCAGCCTTGAATTCTTTGAACCTTTCAAAGGATTCAGACTTGTGCTTCATTAAGTACAAGTACCCATACATAGAGTAATCGTCGGTAAAGGTGATGAAGTATGTGTGACCGGATCGGATCGAAGTGCTTTAATACTTTTTCCTAATTGATTTTCTACTTCAGCCTTGAATTCTTTGAACCTTTCAAAGGATTCAGACTTGTGCTTCATTAAGTACAAGTACCCATACATAGAGTAATCGTCGGTAAAGGTGATGAAGTATGTGTGACCGTATTTAGTACCAATACTAAGCGGACCACACACATCTGTATGGATCAAATCCAATAGGCCTTGGGCACGTTCCGGCTTGCCCTTGAAGGATTGTTTAGTCATCTTTCCCTTGAGACAAAATTCACAAGTCGTTAGGGATTTAATGTCTGACAAATCAAACATGTCACTCCTAACTAACTTGTTCATCCTACTTAGAGAAACATGACCTAGCATAGCGTGCCAATGTTGTGCTGGGTTCAAGTTATCGTATTTCCTTTTAATCGTTGTTTTATGTGTTTCGACATCGCGAGTTGGAACGTCTTTTAATTTTAAGGTGTATAAATCATTTTCGCGTTCCCGAATTCCAATTAAACATTCATTCTTGTAAATATTGCAAATCGAATTAGAAAACATACAAGAATATCCATCACTATCAAGCATAGAAACAGAAATAATGTTCTTTATTAATTCGGGAACAAACATCTCCTATAGCTACTGCAGCAACTCTTGCTCCATTGCCCAGCCTCAAGTGGGTCTCACCCTCTCTAAGACGTCGGCTTATTGTCATCACCTGCTAATCATTGCGGATATGAGATCCACATCCGGTATCAAGTACCCAAGAAGTCGAATTAAGAGACATATTTATTTCGATATAGAACATACCTTTCACAGTTCGCAACTGCTCGAGGTACTCCTTGCAGTTCCTCCTCCAATGCCCAGGCTTGTGGCAGTGGTGGCAAACATCCTCAGACTTGTTCGGCTTGGAATCCTTTGCCTTTGGCTTCTTAGTGGGTTTTTCCTCCTTCGCAAGGGCAGAACGCTTCTTACCCTTGATTCTGGGCCCCTTCTTCGCAGAGGAAGAAAAGCCCATAAGGAGGACGGGCTTGTCCTTCTTTATGGTTCCTTCGAACACTACAAGCATGTTAACCACCTCTTCAAGGGTGGCTGCCAGCTTGTTCATGTTGAAGTTGACCACAAAGGGGTCGAATGCAGCAGGCAGTGAGAGGAGAAGCACATCCACAGACAACTCGTGTGGAAGTGTGATATCAAGGCCCGACAGCTTTTCAACGAGCCCAATCATACAAACCCCATGCTCGCGGACCGAAGTCCCATCGCGCATGCGGCTCGTCATAAGCTCCTTGACAGCCGTGAACCTCTCATGTCGAGAGTTCTCCCCATACAGTTCCTTGAGATGAAAGAGTATGTCAGCAGCATACTTTGTCTTCTCAAAGCGCCGTTGCATTTTGTTGGACATCGATGCCATCACATAGCATCGAGTCTTAAGCTCGTCGTCCCACCATTGCTGAAGCGTAACCACCTCCTCAGGGCTGATATCGGCAGGGGATTCCTTCGGAGGGCTCTTCTCTATCGTATAAAGAAGTTTCTCCGAAGCCAACACAATGTTGAGGTTTCGAAGCCAGTCTTGGTAGTTCAGACCGGTGAACTTGTTGCTATCCAGTATAGCAGCGAGTGGGTTTTTGATCGACGACATTGTATAAGCAGTAATACTGAAAAGAAAACAGACAATCTTCGGAGGGCTCTTCTCTATCGTATAAAGAAGTTTCTCCGAAGCCAACACAATGTTGAGGTTTCGAAGCCAGTCTTGGTAGTTCAGACCGGTGAACTTGTTGCTATCCAGTATAGCAGCGAGTGGGTTTTTGATCGACGACATTGTATAAGCAGTAATACTGAAAAGAAAACAGACAATCATCACTAACTATATATAAAATAATCGCTAAGACATAAAACAAGGTCGTTAAGTTTTATGAATTACCCTCCCACTATTTTAACGATCACCACCCTCTAATGAAATCGAGAAAGCAAGTTTCTTTAGTGGGCACACGGAGCCCAATCAAGC
>KV006948.1:203500-220527 GCA_001598015.1 Dorcoceras hygrometricum
ACTCACAACAATTGTCAATGGCGTGGACAGCTTTCTTTCCGGCAGACCCCCTCAATAATATGAGCCGGGTCATGTATACGGGTAGCATCGGCGTACACCCATTGTTGATGGAAGGGCTTTCCGGCAGACCCCCTCAATAATATGAGCCGGGTCATGTATACGGGTAGCATCGGCGTACACCCATTGTTGATGGAAGGGAAGGTACAGAACTCACAACAACTGTCAATGGCGTGGACAGCTTTCCGTCATACATGACCCCCTCAATAATATGAGCCGGGCCATGTATACGGGTAGCATCGACGTACACCCATTGTTGATGGAAGGTAGGTATAATTTAAATAAATTTTAATTCCCTTTAGTTTATCGAATAAACTTTTATCTTCATATCAGTTTTAAATAGTATTTAAAACGAGGGATTTTACTTTTGAAAATTTGGTCTCATGCAATTTTAAATCATAATTTAAAACATGCGGATTCAACATATATATCAAATATATAAATAACTTTGGGATGATCGATCGCGAGAGCTATGCGGTCCGTGGTTGCCAATCACGGACCTGGGTCCAATCCTAGGTGAAATACAATATGCAATGCAATCCTATTACAGTTGCTTCCGGTTTTACAGATCTTCGCTCTTCAATATCCTTGATCGTCATCGGCCCACCATCTTCAAATGTCCTCCCACTAAGTCTAGTAATTACAATTAAATTTCCATGACACATAAGGGAAACAATTTTAAGGGGTGGGAACGGACCACAAACAGACCAACTTTATAAAATGATAATCAATAATATATTACAACCGAAATCGCAAAACCTAAAGCATACACCTAACACATTGGGCATGGCTCTCGATCATCCCAAACATGCAATCAATCTAATTAATATGCATAAATTTAAATAATCAAATTATTTATCACAAAATCATATTTTAATCATAAAATCGCATTTTATAATAAAAGCGCATTTTGTCGATAAAATCATATTTTAATCAACAAAATCATATTTTAATTATAAAATCATATTTTACAACTAAAATCATATTTTGCAATTTTAATTGCATTAAATTGGGCTTAAAACAATTTTAGACCCAAAAATCTCAAAATTTCAAAATCGACCAAAATCGACCTGATATCGAATATCGGCCCGAAAACTTCATGGGCTGCCCTTGACAGGCCCGAACAAAACCTACAAGGAAAAATCAGCCGTCGCAACGATGCCGGGAAACACGCCGGACGGCGGCCGCCGCCGCAACATATCGCGCGCGGCCGCGAATTGCGCGGCACAGCCGCGCAATGCAATGCGCGACCAGCGCATCTCCGCGCGTCCATCATCGCGCAACCAGTGCGCAACGGCCAGCCGCACGCAACAATTTTCGTGGCCAGGTTCCGGCCACCATGCTGCCCCATTTGTTGCGCAACCAGTGCGCGGGGCAGCGGCCAGAAGGTGGTTGCCGCGGCCCACGGCGGCGGCCGGCAGCCATCAAAAAATTTTTTTTTTCGATTTCAAAAGTTTGAGATCCATGCAATTCAGGAAAAAATGTATTGAAGGATCCGAGCCTGTGCTCTGATACCACTGTTGGCATACGGTGGCGGATCCGGATCCCCCAGGCACAAGTGCCAGCGAGGTAACACGCCTGAAACACCCTATGTATGTTGATACATGTGTAGATTATCTGTTCATTCATATTGATCGCCTCCCGGTTCTATATTTTTGTTCTTCCGCTGCCTGACCGGGGGGCGGATCCGGATCCCCCAACACGTTATTCATGTTGATTCTTATGGTTAAGTCTGAAGTCTGGTTCTTAAACCACCACTGTTATTCTACGTTGAAAATGTTCTAAGTATAGATTTCAGCAGTTGCATTGTTTCGCCATCAGCTGTTGTTTTGTTTTGTCATCAGCTGTTTCATTGTTATTGTTCAACTGTTGTCAGCTATTGCATTGTTTCGTAATCAACTGTTGCTTTGTTAGTATTCAACTGTTGTCAGTTGTTGCATTTGTTCGTAACCAGCTGTTGCGTTAGTTGTATTCAGCTGTTGCTTTAGTTTGTATTCAGCTGTTGGTTTGTTCAACACCTGAAAGCCTTTGTTTAAGTTGTGTTGACGTCTGAGTTGACCAAATCAATTCGTTGATAGCTGAGTTGACCAATCCTATTTCATAGTTACAACTGTTCACTATTCAAACAGTATCCCAAGCCACGTATGTTTCTTACGCTAACGACATCGTTTCATTTAACACATCTGTTTCAATGTTAGCGGATATCCTTACAGCTGAATTGTTTCTTCTTCCTTGTAATGCTATGTTCAGTCAGATGTTACCTGTTCATTTCCCTGTTCTTTTTCAATTGATAGCGAAATTCCAGAATCAGATTCCTTGTATTTCACTTCAATTTGAAAGAATTATTCGATTCATTTGACAGATTCAAGTAGTATTTTTTGTTGGGGAATCGTGGCGGATCCGGAACCCGTCTCCCGGCGGCGCAGCGGAAGTTTAAAATTAGCACCGGGAAATGTTCAATACAATAAAGGCAGCACTATAAACCATTCATAGGGCGTTTCTCGGGGTGTTACCTTGCTGGCGACAGGCGCCTAGCTCCAACCAGAATCACAGGGAGACTGGCTCTTCACGGTAGGCGGCGGTAGATTACGTCTAATCAAGTCCACGACCGGAAGCAAGGTTCCTTAGTCAGCCTGCAGTAGAAGGCCTGACGAGATCGGCATGGACGGAAACTCCTTGAAAAGTTTGCCGGAACAAATTCCGACGATGGGCGGCGGCGGCGGAGATGGTGGTGGCCGGCGGCGGCGGTATGAGGGAGAGGAGGGGGCGGCGGTTTGGAGAGCTAGGTTTTGATGTTTTGTGTGGTGTATTAAGCCCTAATCACCTTTATTAATTAGGTTGGTAGATGGGCTTGAACTGGCCCATTGGACTTGGGTCAGGCCCAAGTCCTATATGAACATTCGGTTCATTTAAATCACCACGATTTCATCATAACTCCGATCGTCGATCAGATCGGACCGATCGACTCAGTTTCCAAAACTGAATATTATGATGCGAAAAACGATTTTTCAGATACCTAGTCCAAAATGACCGTTTTGCCCCTCAACAGCGGGAAATCACGGTTTGACCTCTGTTGACTTTTAGGAAGTCGTACTTCCAAAAATCCTCCTCCTATGCTCAACACATTGAGCTCAGTTTCCGTGTGGGAATCTTGAATCCAGTACTTGTGTGACCCTCAATGGTTCAGGGATACAGCTAACCGTGGGCCCACAACCATTGTGGCTCCGAAATCACAATTTCGGACTTGCCCAACGGATCATGGAAAAGCGTCTAGCAACATCGTCCCATGATCCCCTAGGTATCACTGATAGTGCCTGCAAGAACCAGTTGGTCGTGGTTAGTGTACAGTACGGTCCTTTCAATCCATATATCCCGATCAGATCAACGACCATTGGTAAATCGAGAGTCGTTAGAGATCCGATAGCTATGCATACATCTTGGAGATCGAATAGTGACATTGCGAGTGTAAATAGATAAACCCATTTACCTAAAACACTTCTAGTACTCTGTCCAGAGATTTATACACTATTATCCCCTCAGATAGCATAGGATATCCACGCATGTAAGCGAGCGGTGAATCCTCGACAACGAAGCATCGACTCCTACATGCATCGGGACCTCACCCAATCCCGCCGCCTACCCCAAGTGAGTCGGCAAACGGGTCAAAGTGAGACTCCTATCATGTAGAGTCTCAATGACGTTTCGAGTCGTGAGGACTAATCAGTACAACCAAGACCTCGAACTTTTCCACTCGACCAATGGTAACCACTTGGAAAGTCCGAACGAGGATAGTTCGATAGGTCACCAGGTCACTATCTATCTGCATTCTCAGAACATCACAATGTTCCCTACCAATGAAACATGGTACTTCGCATCGCAGATACTAGTCTCAATCTCGGGCGGCCTTATCCTCATTTTGACGGCCCAATCGACTAGGAACTAATTCAGAATACACAGTGACTATTAGATGTGTTTCATGATAGCCGTCATACCCACTATCACATCTAACATACACTATGGTGCATTCTAGGTCTTTATCCAACACAATTTTTAACATTATATAAACATAATGAAGATAAAGAATTCCGTAAACAAATGCGAATATAATATATAAAGACTGTCATATACAAGAGTCTATAAACCCACACGCCACAAGTTGGCTAGTTGGGCATCTACTCTAACAATCTCCCACTTGCCCTAAAGCCAACTACTCATCCGACGCAGTCCCATTGTTTCGTGATGTTTTTCAAACAACGGTCCTGGCAAGGGCTTCGTAAGTGGATCAGCAACGTTGTCCGCAGAGGTGACTCTCTCAACTGCTATGTCACCTCTAGCCATAATATCCCGGATTATGTTGTATTTCCTCAGTATATGTTTGGATCTTTGGTGAGACCTAGGCTCCTTTGCTTGCGCAACGGCACCCATGTTGTCGCAGTACACCGGGACTGGACCAACTCCATTAGGAATGACGCCCAACTCTTGGACGAAATTCCTTATCCAAACCGCCTCCTTAGCAGCAGCTGATGCTGCGATGTACTCAGCCTCAGTGGTTGAATCCGCGATGGTGTCTTGCTTGGAACTCTTCCAAGAGACAGAACCACCATTAAGCATGAATACAAATCCAGAGGTTGACTTCGAATCATCCATGTCACACTGGAAGCTAGAATCAGTGTAGCCTTCCAGTTTCAGTTCACCACCCCCATAGACCATGAACATATTCTTATTCCTTCGTAAGTACTTAAGAATATCCTTCACAGCCTTCCAATGTAATTGGCCGGGGTTGGACTGGTAGCGGCTCGTGACACTCAGAGCATATGCGACATCCGGTCTAGTGGAGATCATGCCATATATAATACTACCTATTGTCGAGGCATATGGCACACGTGTCATACTCTCTATATCCTCATCAGTCTTTGGACACATAGATTTAGATAGAGTGACCGCGTGGCACATAGGTAGGTGTCCTCTCTTGGACTCTTCCATAGAGAACCTCTTAAGTATGGTATCGATGTAGGTGTCTTGTGTGAGTCCGAGCATCCGTTTAGATCTATCCTGATAGATCTGTATTCCAAGAATATAGGATGCTTCACCCATGTCCTTCATCGAAAATCTACTAGACAACCAGACTTTAGTTGATTGCAGCATTCCTACATCATTCCCAATGAGTAGAATGTCATCAACATAAAGTACGAGGAATGTCACAGCACTTTTAACTACCTTCTTATATACACATGGCTCCTCGGGATTCTTGATGAAATCAAATTTCTTAATTGTTTCATCGAATCTCAGGTTCCAACTTCGCGATGCTTGTTTGAGACCGTAGATCGATCTCTGAAGCTTGCATACCTTATGCTCGCTTCCAACAGATGTGAAACCCTCAGGCTGCGTCATATAGATCTCTTCCTTAATGTTTCCATTAAGGAACACAGTTTTCACATCCATTTGCCATATCTCATAGTTGTACCATGCGCCTATGGCTAATAAGATTCTATTTTACTTGAACATCACGACTGGCGAGAAGGTTTCATCATAGTCAACACCTTGCCTCTGAGTGTAACCTTTCGCGACCAGTCGTGCCTTGTAGGTCATTACCTTACCATCAGGCCCAAGTTTCCTCTTGTATACCCATTTGCACCAAATAGGAACAATTCCTTCGGGAGGATTAACAAGAGTCCAAACTTGGTTAGCATGCATCGAGTCAAACTCAGACTGCATTGCTTCAAGCCAAAAATTAGAATCTGCATCGGAAATTGCCTCCTTGAAGGTTCTTGGATCGGATCCAACAACTTGATCACCTTGATCATATTCAAGGAGAAAACCATATCTCTCAGGAGCCCTAGGAGCCCTTTCGGATCTCCTAGGTGCGACCATTTCTGGTACTGACTCTGGAGGTGCAGGAGATTCACCTGGTACTTCAATTGGTTCTCGAACCTCTTCGAGTTCTACTATTCTTCCCTTTCTATCAAGTAGAAATTCCCTTTCCATAAAGGTGGAATTTCTAGAAACAAACACTTTTGTTTCACTTGGATAGTAGAAGTAGTATCCAATGGAATTCTTTGGATACCCAATGAAGTAGCATAAGATGAATCTCGTATCCAGCTTATCTCCCACTATCTGCTTCACGTAAGCAGGACATCCCCAAATCCCTACTATTCCTTCCTTTCTATCAAGTAGAAATTCCCTTTCCATAAAGGTGGAATTTCTAGAAACAAACACTTTTGTTTCACTTGGATAGTAGAAGTAGTATCCAATGGAATTCTTTGGATACCCAATGAAGTAGCATAAGATGAATCTCGTATCCAGCTTATCTCCCACTGTCTGCTTCACGTAAGCAGGACATCCCCAAATCCTCATGTATGAGTACTTGGGTGGTTTGCCCATCCATATCTCATATGTAGTTTTATCCACTGCCTTGGTGTGGACATTTTTCAACAACATTACCGCCGTTTCGAGCGCATAGCCCCAAAACGAGGTAGGAAGTTCAGTGAAACTCATCATAGATCGAACCATGTCCAACAAGGTTCGATTACGACGCTCCGCTACACCATTGAGCTGTGGTGTGGCCGGAGGGGTCCAATGTGCGAGAATCACATTCTCTTTTAGATAGTCTTGAAATTCAGCACTCAAGTATTCACCACCTCGATCGGATCGAAGTGCTTTAATACTTTTTCCTAGTTGATTTTCTACTTCAGCCTTGAATTCTTTGAACCTTTCAAAATATTCAGACTTGTGCTTCATCAAGTACAAGTACCCATACCTAGAGTAATCGTCGGTAAATGTGATGAAGTATGTGTGACCGTAATTAGTACCAACCCTTGCCCTTGAAGGGTTGCTTAGTCATCTTTCCCTTAAGACAAGACTCACAAGTCGGTAGGGAGTTACTGTCTGACAGATCAAACATGTCACTCCTAACTAACTTGTTCATCCTACTTAGAGAAATATGACCTAGCATAGCGTGCCAAAGTTGTGCTGGGTTCAAGTTATCGTTTTTCCTTTTAATCGTTGTTGTATGTGCTTCGACATTGCGAGTTGGAACGTCTTTTAATTTTAAGGTGTATAAATCGTTTTCGCGTTCCCCAATTCCAATTAAACATTCATTTTTGTAAATATTGCAAATCGAATTAGCAAACATACAAGAATATCCATCACTATCAAGCATAGAAACAGAAATAATGTTCTTTATTAATTCGGGAACAAACAAAACGTGTAACGCCCCAAAATCCATAGGACCACATTTATGCATTTTATTGATTTCATGGGCCAAATTGGCAATTTTAAATTTATGAACTTGCTGATTTATTGATGTTAGCAAGTAAGGTGCGCTGCGGCTGGTACCAGCAGGTGACTCCAAAGAGTGATGCACGAGCTGGTTTAAATCGATCGAAAAATATTTTAAGGAGGTGAAATGATTTCTTTTGGAAAAGGTTTGGTACTTCACAAATTAAAATGGTTAGAAGGGAGTTTTTATTAAAATACTGCAACTTGTTGAAAGTGTGTCATGCTAAATATTACAAGTAGCTTGCCACTAATCCCTTTGGTATTTAAACCTCTAACGACCCTCATTTTGTTTACGGAATAATCATAAGTTTTGGAGTTCAATTGAATGAAATCAAAGGTTATAAACATCGGAGAATGGATCGCTACTAACTAACTGGGTTGAAATGAGAATAATAAAATTATTCACATTTCGAAGATGAGAAATATGGAATGACTCATACAAAGGTGCGGAAATGAAGAAAGCTGATACATCATATTTCAATATTGCATCTCGTAGTGTGATAACGTCTGGTACAGATTCCTATAACATATCAAATTTCGAAATCTGTTTTGATACACATTCATAATAAAATGTTCAGTACACTACAAAAGTTTTCCCAAAAAGAACTATGAACACTGGAACCGAAGGGAATAAGAAATCAGCTGTCCACGATAAACACATCCCTTCCATTCTGTTCATCTCTCTCTAGCTTCCTACTGCGGATTACCTGCACTCAATGAAAACTAGTGAGCCAAAGGCCCAGCAGGTAAAATCTGGAATAACAGAAGCAATTCATACAATCGCTCAAGAACTAATACATACTGGAGTCTGAACTTGAACCACGCTTATGAACAGACAAGCGTAAATATAACTATGAAATTTGAATCAAGTATGAAAGCATAAGACATGAATCAATTCTGGGAACATTTTCTTTAAACATTCTTCAGAGCTGCGATTAGAATCACACTTGTGCTCTTATTCGTTTTTCTGGAAATTATGACAACACTTTAAACATTTGGTCCATTTCGTTTGATCAAACTCCTGATATCAGTCTTAGCACTACGGCTCATGGTTGAAGGGGTATACAGATCCATCGACCTGTAATCCTAATCCTTCCTGGTTAAAAGGGCACACGGTTCGTCAGTCGCGCACTCACCTTTTCTTTAGGGACCCTTTTCATTGTCATAACTTAAAACATTTCATAAAACATGGTTCTGCTCTTTCTTTCTCTCGTGAAAAACTGTTTTCTTTCCTTTGTTTGAGTTGCTGGTTTTTGTTTATCTAATGATGTTCTGGAACTGTAAAGAATTTCCTTGTAAAGCTTGCGAAGATGAAAACTGAATAACTTAGCTAGTTGAATCTGTCAGATAAGTCGAAAGATTCATTTGAACTGATTCGAGAATAAATAATCAAATTCTGGAATTTCGTTATCTGTTAAAGAAAACGAAGGATGAACAGTAACCAGCTGGAACGAACAGCACCAGTCGCAAGAACCAGTCGCTATGAACTATACTTAAAACAATAAAGCAACTGCTGAATATCAAAATGGAATGCATCTGCTGGTAAACAGTGCATCTGCTGAATGTCACGAAGACAACGCAACTGCTGAATTCTAACAAAGGAATGCAGCTGCTGATTTCTATAAAAGGAATGAACCTGCTGGTGTTAACAAAGAAATACACCTGCTGGTTTTTGCAAAAGAGATGCACCTGCTGGTTTTACGATAACCATGCAGCTGCTGATTTTATAAAAACAAAGCATCTGCTGAATATGCATCTGCTGAAATATGCATCTGCTGAAATATGCATCTGCTGGTTTTCAATCAAGAAATGAAACTGCTGATTTCATACTTAGAATATTTTCGACAAGGCAATATCAGAAGTGGTATAAGAACCAGCTCTTGTTCTTAACATGCAGATAACCATGAACTACGAAGGTTACCTTCGTCTAAAGACTTCTACATATCTTATGAAACTTCTGGAAAAGATCGAGTAAGCTACTTGTAAGCTACTTCGATGAATGAATCACTGAAAACCTCAGGAATTCATTAGAAGAACATCATCCAAACATTTTTCTAAATCATCTTTGAATCAAAATACAGTAACTCAACTTCTTTCAAAAACAGAGCATGAACTTCTGGTTTCCTTTGAAGAACAGCCGAAGCCATCTTCTTTTTTTCTTTAAAACCATACATAATCATAAAAACAGAATTGAATATATGCTTTCTATTGAGTGAGTAAGAAACAGAGTTTACTTGCCTGGTATCTTTAACACAAGAACAGCAGAAAATCCAGTATACTTCTTGCGCACCGCCTGTTTCCTTTAAAACACTTTGAAAGTATTTTGATCGGCTTCTTGAGAGCGAGCACCGCTTAATATGATTTGATTTGAAAGTAATGATGCATGAAGCAGCTTAAGATCCTATTTATATGATTTACAATGACTAAGGAAGGAAAACACGTTATATCAATATGCCAACTTCTGAAAGGAGCGTGCTCTGTTTTCTGTTTCTTAACTTACGATTTTCCTTTGCTAAAATCTTTTCTGGAGTTTCTTCGTAAGTCAAGTCTGGTTCCAATTGCACTGGTTCATGCCTGAGAACATGCGATGGGTTCACAATGTACCTTCTAAGTGCTGATATATGGAACACGTTGTGGACAGAGGACATTTGTGGAGGTAGTGCTAAACGATACGCTAACGTTCCAACTCGTTCTAAGATTTGAAATGGTCCAACATATCTGGGACTTAACTTTCCTTTCTTTCCAAATCTTAAAAAACCTTTCATTGGTGAGATCTTGAGGAACACATGATCTCCCACCGCAAAGTTCACATCTCTGCGATGTATGTCTGCATAACTTTTCTGCCTACTTTGAGCAGTCTTCATTCTTTCACGTATTCTCTTAATTGCTTCTGAAGTTTGCTCTATAATATCAGGTCCTATTTCGTTTCTTTCACCCACATCATCCTAAAGAATTGGTGATCGACATTTCCTGCCATACAGAGCTTCGTATGGTGCCATTTCTATCGACGCTTGATAACTGTTGTTGTAGGTGAACTCAACATGGTAACTTGAATTCCCAGCTTTCTGAAAAATCTAGAACACTAGCCCTCAACAAATCTTCCAGTATTTGAATTACTCTTTCTGATTGCCCATCAGTTTGAGGATGGAAAGCTGTACTGAAAGTTAAGTTCGTTCCTAAGGCTTGGTGTAAACTTTTCCAGAATCTCGAAGTAAATCTGGGATCTCTGTCTGATACAATAGAACTTGGAATCCCGTGAAGTCTGACTATTTCCTTGATATACAACTCTGCATACTTATTTAAATCATCAGTTGTCTTTACAGGAAGAAAATGAGCAGACTTAGTTAATCTGTCAACTATTACCCAAATTGCATTACAGCCTGAAACTGTCCTGGGTAATCCTACCACGAAATCCATTGCTATATTATCCCATTTCCATACAGGTATAGGAAGTGGTTTTAACATTCCTGCAGGTCTCTGGTGTTCTGCTTTAACTTGTTGGCAGGTTAAACATTCCGCAACAAATCTACAAATGTCACGTTTCATTCCTGGCCACCAAAACAGAGCTTGCAAATCTTTGAACATTTTTGTTCCGCCTGGATGAATTGAATATGGCGAACTGTGGGCTTCATTCATAATCTCATTGCGCAAATTATCTGAGCGCGGTACCCACAATCTACCTTGATATTTAACAATTCCCTCTTCCACTGTATACAAATTTGATCCTCTATTTTCATCCTGCTTCTTCCATTTCTGGAGTTGATCATCCTTTGCTTGCCCTTCTTTGATCCTATCTTTAAGTGTTGATTGGATCGTGAGAACTGATAACTTAGCAGCACTTTCCTTTCGAATTATCTCGAGTTCAAATCGATTGATCTCTAACGCCAGGGGAATCTGAACTGAGATTTGCGCTAACCCCACGCTTCTTCTACTTAACGCATCTGCTACTACATTAGCTTTTCCCGGGTGATAGCTAATTACGCAATCGTAATCTTTAACCAACTCAAGCCATCTTCTCTGTCCCATGTTTAATTCTTTCTGAGTAAAAAAATACTTAAGGCTTTTATGGTCTGTAAAAATTTCGCACTTCTCGCCGTAAAGGTAGTGTCTCCAAATCTTTAAAGAGAAAACTACTGCTGCTAATTCCAGGTCATGCGTAGGATAATTCTTTTCGTGAATCTTCAATTGCCTAGAAGCATAAGCAATTACTTTTCTTTCTTGCATTAGAACAGCTCCCAACCCTGTCTTCGATGCATCGGTGTAAATCAAAAAATTCCCTTTCTCTGTTGGTAACGTTAAAACAGGGGCTTCAACTAATGCATGTTTTAATTCCTCAAAACTGGTTTGGAATTTAGGAGTCCAATCATACTTCACATTCTTCTTAGTTAAGGCCGTTAATGGAACAGTAATCTTCGAAAATCCTTCTATGAATCTTCTATAATATCCTGCAAGTCCTAGGAAACTTCGAATTTCCGTGACATTCTTAGGTACAGGCCAATCTCGAACAGATTCTACCTTTGAAGGATCTACTTCTATTCCATTCTTTGAAATAATGTGACCCAAGAATACTACTTTATCAATCCAGAATTCACACTTACTAAACTTAGCAAATAACTGCTTATTTCGTAAAATCTGCAAGATTTCTCTAAGGCGCTTTTCATGTTCTTCTCTGCTCTTCGAGTAAATCAAAATATCATCTATGAACAATGACAAATCTGTCCAAATAAGGTTGGAATATTCGATTCATTAAATCCATAAATACGGATGGCGCATTCGTTACTCCAAAAGGCATAACTAGAAATTCATAATGGCCATATCTTGTTCTGAAAGCGGTTTTATAAACATCTGTTTCTTTTACACGTCAACTGGTGATAACCTGATCTCAGGTCTATTTTCAAAAATACATTAGCTCCTCTTAATTGATCAAATAAATCATCGATTCTAGGGAGAGGATACTTATTCTTAATCGTTAGTTTGTTCAATTCCCTATAATCAATGCACAGGCGCATACTCCCATCTTTCTTCTTTACGAAAAGCACCGGTGCACCCCAAGGCGATGTACTGGGTCTAATTGTTGGGATCCGGATCACACCTCCCGGCGGGGCAGCGGAAGAACGAAAAACATGTGCCGGGAGACGATCAATACGATAAAACAGTCAACAAACTATGACATTCATAGGATGTTTTGTAGAATACCTTGCTGGCAACTCGTGCCTGGCTCCGACCGGTTTCGTAAAGAAAACGGCACTTCACGGTAGACTACGGTAGATAACGCCAATTAGGTCCACGATCGAATACGAGACTCCTTCGTCATCCTGCACTAGAAGGCCTGACGAGATCTGCACGGACGGATTCTCCTCGTCGAATTGGCCGGAACGAATTTTCGGCGAAGAGGGCGGCGGCGGCGACGGCGTGGGGCGGCGGCTATTTGAGAGGAGGGAGGCGGCGGCTACTCAAGTCTAGGGTTAGGGTTTAATGATGTGGTAAGTTATTAATGAAATCTCCTAAGTCTACTTAAGTAGACAAGTAATAGAATTGGACCGGCCCAACGGGCCCGTGAGGACAACTTCTCGACATGTGGCCTGGTTTACCACAAGTATAACACACGTTCTGTCCTTGAAGACACTGTCCCTTATGTTTCTTCTTGCAATTGGGACATGGAGGCCTATTCTCCATGTGAGGAACCGAAGAAATTGGCTGTGCAGCAATAGGTCCCTTCCCTGCTGACCCTTGCTGGTTGTTGTTATTCTGTTTCATAAATTTCCTTTTATCATTTTGCTGGAAAGCTTGCCTCTTTAATTGTCTTTCCTCGTCGATCGCTTTCCAATCTTGCTCTGCCCTCAAAGCTTTGTTCACCGCTGCCTTGTAGTCTACTGGTTCGGCCAGTCTAACATCATGCTTGATCATGGGCTTCAACCCATTAATAAAATGGCAAAGTTTGGCATCTGCGTTTGTCCCTATCAGTGGAACAAAGTGTTGGGGATCCGGATCCGCCCCCGGGTCAGGCAGCGGAAGAACAAAAATTATAGGACCGGGAGGCGATCAATACGAATAAAAAATTCTATATGTATCGACATACATAGGGTGTTTCAGACGTGTTACCTCGCTGGCACTTGTGCCTGGCTCCAACCGGTGTTTCAAGAACCCGGCGCTTCTCGGTAGATTGCGGTAGATACGCCAATCCGGTCCACGACTAGATCCGAGATTCCTTCGTCAGACTGCACTAGAAGTCCTGATGAGATCAGCACGATCGGATTCTCCTCGAAAAACTAGGCCGGAACAAAATTACGGCGAAGTTGGGCGGCGACGGCGGCGGCGCACGGCGGCGACGGCGGCGGCGCACGGCGGCGACGGCGGCGGCGGCGAGAGAGGAGAGGAGGGAGGCGGCGCACTCTAGGGTTAGGTTTTGTGTAGTGTAGTAATGAGTTGTTTTTAATGAAGTCAATTAGTCTAATTAAATAGACTTAAAGTAGGACTTAGGCCGGTCCAACGGGCCCGGGTCCAAATGACGATATCAATCGCTGCGACTTCATCGTAACTCCGATTACATTAGCTCCTCTTAATTGATCAAATAAATCATCGATTCTAGTGAGAGGATACTTATTCTAAATCGTTAGTTTGTTCAATTCCCTATAATCAATGCTTAGACGCATACTCCCATCTTTTTTCTTTACAAACAGCACTGGTGAACCTCAAGGTGAAGTACTGGGTCTAATAAAACCTTTATCCAGTAGTTCTTGAATCTGGTCTTTTAATTCTTTCATTTCTTTAGGAGCAAGTCTATAAGGAGGATTTGAAATTGGAGCAGCTTCTGGTACTAAATCAATAGTAAATTCTAATTCTCGAATGGGAGGTAAACCCGAAACATCTTCTGGAAAAATATCTGGGAATTCTTTTACAACAGGTACTTGTTCTAGTTTCTTTTTCTTTTTAGGTTCTAATGATATAATGTTTACCAAAAATCCCTGACAACCATTTCTTAAACATTTCTGGGCTTTCATTGCTGATATTTGCTTAAGGGTCTTCACATAATACCAGCTTTGAATGAAAATGAATTTCCATCGGGTTTCTTAATAAAGACAGATCTTCACTTAAAGTCTATAACAGCTTCATGTTTCACTAACCAATCTATTCCCAATATAAAGTCAAATTCGAACATAGGTAATACTATAAGATCTGCATAAACAATATTACCCTGCAATTCAAGTTCTACACTTCGACTTACTCGATTGGTTACTATATTTTCTCCTGTAGGAGTCTAAACACTGTATCCTACCTCTATTTCTACTGGTTTAACAGGTAATTTCTCAGAAAATCTATCTGATACAAAAGAATGCGTTGCACCAGAATCTAATAATGCTACGGTAGGCAAGTTATCAACAGAAATTTTACCCGTCACCAATGTAGTATCTGCTGGTGCTTCAGCAGTGGTCATCACATAAGCCCTGCTGGCAACGAGTTGTTGTTGTGGCTGCTGTTGTTGCTTCTGAGGACAACTTCTCGACATGTGGCCTGGTTTACCACAAGTATAACACACGTTCTGTCCTTGAAGACACTGTCCCTTATGTTTCTTCTTGCAATTGGGACATGGAGGCCTATTCTCCGTGTGAGGAACCGAAGAAATTGGCTGTGCAGCAATAGGTCCCTTTCCTGCTGACCCTTGCTGGTTGTTGTTATTCTGTTTCTTAAATTTCCTTTTATCATTTTGCTGGAAAGCTTGCCTCTTTAATTGTCTTTCCTCGTCGATCGCTTTCCAATCTTGCTCTGCCCTCAAAGCTTTGTTCACCGCTGCCTTGTAGTCTACTGGTTCGGCCAGTCTAACATCATGCTTGATCATGGGCTTCAACCCATTAATAAAATGGCGAAGTTTGGCATCTGCGTTTGTCCCTATCAGTGGAACAAAGTAACACCTCTTTCGAACTTGCGGATGTAATCCCGCATCGTCAATCCTTCTTGTTTTATAGTTAGGAATTCACTCTGCAACTGTTCTCTAACATCCACAGTGAAGTATTGTTCGAAGAAGACTCTCTTAAACTCTTCCCATGTGAGAAGTTCCAAGTCTACAGTTAACTTGGCTCCTTCCCACCACATCATAGCGTCGCCCCGCAACATATAAATTGCACATCGGGGTCTCTCTAATTCTGTCGATGAAGATAATCGAATATCACTTCCATGGATTTTATCCATCTTTCTGCCACCAGGGGATCGGTTGTGCCAGAAAATTCTTGAGGTCGCTGCCTCCTAAACTTCTCTTGAGGATCTTCTATGTTACTCATTCTACTCGAAGAATGACCATTTCCACTAGAGGTCTGATCAACTAAACGTTCTAAAAGTTGAGCCATATTGGCAAGGACTGGAGTTATGCCTTCTGATTCACTATCTCCTTCAACAAAACTCCTTCTGCCTCTACCTCTTCCTGACATATCTGAAAAAGGGTAGTCCAAATCCACCACAATTCTATATGAGAGATTACTCTATGCTAAAACATGAACGTAAAACTCACAAGTTTTGAAGAGGCTGGAGAGATTTGCTCAGACTGGAAGTGTGTTTATCTCAAGGACCATGCTCTGATACCAACTGTAATGACCCTCATTTTCTTTACGGAATAATAATAAGTTTTGGGATTCAATTGAATGAAATCAAAGGTTATAAACTGTTGGGGATCCGGATCCGCCCCCGGTCCGAGGCAGCGGAAGAACATAAGAAAAGGCCGGGAGACGATCAATACGAAAACAACAATTACAGTAATCGTCATTCATAGGCGGTTCAAAACGAATTATCTCGCTGGGATAGTAGAAATAGTATCCAATGGAATTCTTTGGATACCCAATGAAGTAGCATAAGATGGATCTTGTATCCAGCTTATCTCCCACTGTCTGCTTCACGTAAGCAGGACATCCCCAAATCCTCATAAATGAGTACTTGGGTGGTTTGCCCATCCATATCTCATACGGAGTCTTGTCCACTGCCTTGGTGTGGACATTGTTCAACAACATGACCGCTGTTTCGAGCGCATAGCCCCAGAACGAGGTCGGAAGCTCAGTGAAGCTCATCATAGATCGAACCATGTCCAACAAGGTCCGATTACGACGCTCCGCTACACCATTTAGCTGTGGTGTGGCCGGAGGGGTCCACTGTGAGAGAATCCCATTCTCTTTCAGATAATCTTGAAACTCAGTACTCAAGTATTCACCACCTCGATCAGATCGAAGTGCTTTAATACTTTTGCCTAACTGATTTTCTACTTCAGCCTTGAATTCTTTGAACCTTTCAAAGGATTCAGACTTGTACTTCATCAAGTACAAGTACCCGTACCTAGAGTAATCATCGGTAAAGGTGATGAAGTATGTGTGACCGTATTTAGTACCGATACTAAATGGGCCGCACACAACAGTATGGATCAAATCCAATAGGCCTTGGGCACGTTCACCCTTGCCCTTGAAGGGTTGCTTGGTCATCTTTCCTTTCAGACAGGACTCACAAGTCGGTAGGGAGTTATGTCTGACAGATCAAACATGTCACTCCTAACTAGCTTGTTCATTCTGCTTAGGGAAATGTGGCCTAGCCTAGCGTGCCAAAGTTGTGCTGGGTTCAAGTTATCGTGTTTCCGTATAATCGTTGTTGTGTGTTTCGACATCGCGAGTTGGAACGTCTTTTAATTTTAAGGTGTATAGATCGTTTCCGCGTTCCCC
>KV006949.1:4189-19163 GCA_001598015.1 Dorcoceras hygrometricum
GGAGTTACGATGAAGTCACAGCGATTGATATCGTCATTTGGACCCGGGCCCGTTGGACCGGCCCAAGTCTACCTTAAGTCTATTTAATGTTGATTATTGGACTTAATGATTAAGAGACTTCATAATTACTACACTCATCAACCCCAACCCTAGCAAACCGCCGCCTCCCTTCTCCTCGTGCCCCGCCGCCGCCGCCGCCCAACTTCGCCGGAAAACCCTAAACACCTAGACCTAGCCGCCACCCTCTCCCTCGTGCGCCGCCGCCGCCGCCGCCCAACTTCGCCGGAATTTTGTTCCGGCCTAGTTTTTCGAGGAGAATCCGATCGTGCTGATCTCGTCAGGACTTCTAGTGCAGTCTGACGAAGGAATCTTGGATCTAGTCATGGTCCGGATTGGCGTATCTACCGCAATCTACCGAGAAGCGCCGGGTTCTTGAAACACCGGTTGGAGCCAGGAACAAGTGCCAGCGAGGTAACACGTCTGAAACACCGTATGTATGTCGATACATGTAGATTTGATTATCGTATTGATCGCCTCCCGGTTCTATAATTTTTGTTCTTCCGCTGCCTGATCGGGGGGCGGATCCGGATCCCCAACAAGCGAAACAAAAGTGTTTGTTTCTAGGAATGCCACCTTTAAGGAAAGGGAATTTCTACTTGATAGAAAGGGCAAAATAGTAGAACTCGAAGAGGTTCGAGATCCAATCGAAGTACCAAGTGAATCTCCTGCACCTCCAGAGCCAGTACCAGAAATGGTCGCACCTAGGAGATCCGAAAGGGTTCCTAGGGCTCCTGAGAGATATGGTTTTCTCCTTGAAGATGTTCAAGATGATCAAGTTGTTGGATCTGATCCAAGAACTTTCAAGGAGGCAATTTCTGATGTTGATTCTAATTTGTGGTTTGAAGCAATGCAGTCTGAGTTTGACTCAATGCATGCTAACCAAGTTTGGACTCTTGTTAATCCTTCCAAAGGAATTGTTCCTATTGGGTGCAAATGGGTATACAAGATAAAACTTGGGCCTGATTGTAAGGTAATGACCTACAAGGCACGACTGGTCGCAAAAGGTTACATTCAAAAGCAAGGTGTTGACTATGATGAAACCTTCTCACCAGTCGCGATGTTCAAGTCGATTAGAATCTTATTAGCCATAGCCGCATGGTATGACTATGAGATATGGAAAATGGATGTGAAAACTGAGTTCCTTAATGGAAACATTAAGGAAGAGATCTATATGACGCAGCCTGAGGGTTTCACATCTGTTGGAAGCGAGCATAAGGTATGAAAGCTTCAGAGATCGATCTACGGTCTCAAACAAGCATCGCGAAATTGGAACCTGAGATTCGATGAAACAATTAAGGAATTTGGTTTCATCATGAATCCCGAGGAGCCATGTGTGTATAAGAAGGTAGTTAAAAGCGCTGTGACATTCATTGTACTTTATGTTGATGACATTCTACTCATTGGGAATGATGTAGGAATGCTGCAGTCAACTAAAGTCTGGTTGTCTAGTAGATTTTCGATGAAGGACATGGGTGAAGCATCCTATATTCTTGGAATACAGATCTATCGAGATAGATCTAAACGGATGCTCGGACTCACCCAAGCCACCTACATCGATACCATACTTAAGAGGTTCTCTATGGAAGAGTCCAAGAGAGGACACCTACCTATGTGCCACGGGAACACTCTATCGAAGTCTATGTGTCCGAGGACTGATGAGGAGATAGAGAGTATGATAGATGTGCCATATTCCTCGGCAATAGGTAGTATTATGTATGGCATGATCTCGACTAGACCGGATGTAGCATATGCTCTGAGTGTCACGAGCCGCTACCAGGCCAACCTCGGCCAATTACATTGGAAGGCTGTGAAGGATATTCTTAAGTACTTGCGAAGGACTAAGAATATGTTCATGGTCTATGGGGGTGGTGAACTGAAACTGGAAGGCTACACTGATTCTAGCTTCCAGTGTGACGTGGATGATTCGAAATCTACCTCTGGATTTGTATTCATGCTCAATGGTGGTGCTGTATCTTGGAAGAGTTCCAAGCAAGACACCATCGCGGATTCAACCACTGAGGCTGAGTACATCGCAGCATCAGCTGCTGCTAAGGAAGCGGTTTGGATAAGGAATTTCGTCCAAGAGTTGGGCGTCATTCCTAATGGAGTTGGTCCAGTCCCGGTGTACTGCGACAACACGGGTGCCGTTGTGCAAGCAAAGGAGCCTAGGTCTCACCAAAGATCCAAACATATACTGAGTAAATACCACATAATCCGGGATATTGTGGCTAGAGGTGACATAGCAGTTGAGAGAGTCGCCTCTGCGGACAACGTTGCTGATCCACTTACGAAGCCCTTTTCCTGGACCGTTGTTTGAAAAACATCGCGAAACGATAGGACTGCGTCTGATGAGTAGTTGGCTTTAGGGCAAGTGGGAGATTGTTAGAGTAGATGCCCAACTAGCCAACTTGTGGCGTGTGGGTTTTCATTGACTCTTGTACAAACGATCTTTATATATGATATTCGCATTCTTTTATATGGCATTCTTTACTTTCATTATGTGTAATGATTTACAATTGCGTTGAGTAAAGACCTAGAATACACGAGTTCGAGACTAGTATCTGCGATGCGAAGTACCATGTTTCATTGGTAGGGAACATTGTGATGTTCTGAGCATGCAGATAGATAGTGACCTTGTGATCTATCGAACTACCCTCGTTCGGACTTTCCAAGTGGTTACCATTTGTCGAGTGGATAAGTTCGAGGTCTTGGTTGTACTGATTAGTCCTCATGACTCGAAACGTCATTGAGACTCTACATGATAGGCGTCTCACTTTGACTCGTTTGCCGACTAACTTGGGGTCATTAGGCGGCGGGATTGGGTGAGATCCCGGTGCATGTAGGAGTCGATGCATCGTTGTCTAGGATTCACGGATCGCAGACATGCGTGGATATCCTATGCTTTTTGAGGGGATAATAGTGTATAAATCTCTGGCCAGAGTACTACAAGTGTTTTAGGTAAATGGGTTTACCTAGTTACACTCGCGATGTCACTATTCGATCTCCAAGATGTATGCATAGCTATCGGATCTATAACGACTCTCGATTTACCAATGGTCGTTGATCTGATCGGGATATATGGATTGAAAGGACCGTAGTTTACAATAACCACGACCAACTGGTTCTTGCAGGCACTATCAGTGATACCTAGGGGATCATGGGGCGATGTTTCTAGACGCTCTTACCATGATCCGATTGGCAAGTCCGGAATTGTGATTCCGGAGCCACAATGGTTGTGGGCCCACGGCTAGCTGTATCCCTGAACCATTGAGGGTCACACAAGTACTGGATTCATGATTCCCGCACGGAAACTGAGCTCAATGTGTTGAGCATATGAAGAGGATTTTAGGGAGTGTGACTTCCTAAAAATCAACAGGGGTCAAATTGTAATTTCCAAAAGTTGGAGGACTAAACTGCAATTTTTGGAATGGGTGTTCTGAAAAATGGTTTTTCACATCATCATACTCAGTTTTGGAAACTGAGTCGATCGGTCCGATCTGATCGGTGATCGGATTTGTAATGAAGTCGTAGTGATGGATATCATCATTTGGACCCGGGCCTGTTGGGCCGGTCTAAGTACATTACTAGTCTACTTATAATAGACTAAGGGCTTCATTAACATAACACAACTCATAACCTAACCCTAGCTCCCAAGTTGACCGCCCCCTCCTCTCATAACCTCACGCCGTCGGCCTCCTCCCTTGCGCCGCCGCCGGCCGCCGCCGTCCGCCGCCTCTTGGCGTGATCGGACTTGTTCCGATCAGCTTGACGGGGAGTTTCCATCCGTGCTGAATTCGTCAGTCCTTATAGTGCAGGCTGACGAAGGTGTCTTGATTCTGGTGGTGGACCTGATTGACGATCTACCGCCGCCTACCGTTTGAAGTGCCGGTTTCCTCGTAGAACTGGTCGGAGCCAGGCGCCTAGACGCCAGCAAGGTAGCAATCTATGAACACCCTTTGTATGTTTGTAGATTTATATTAATGTATTGAACACTTTCCGGGCAAATTTTTGTTTTTCCGCTGTGCCCCGGGAAGTGGGATCCGGATCCGCCACCGTATGCCGACAATATGAGCGGGTAATTCCCGTATGCTTGTACACACACCAGTGGCCACCATTCATTGCAGATCTTGTTGAGCTGTGCTTGAGTTACTTGGCTCCCTTCTTCAGTTGAAGCCTTCAACTGTTGTTCTGTGCCTCATGCATAGCATCTGCGTTTTATCTTATGTTGTTTCTTTAGCTGTTTCAGTTGCTCTCCGTACTGAGGTTTGACCCCATGTCCCTCTGGGGCTTGGTTTGTTTTGTTTTCCTGTTTGTCGTTCAGGTTTCCCAGGTTACCCAGCTGGTCGTGGAGTTGGCCCGGCGGGAGGTGCCGCAGGAGGTGCTTAGAGTGTCCCAGTTATGTATAGTATCTATATGCACTGGTATCACCACGGGTGGATGTCCCGGGTGATGATCAGACATTTATAGCTAGTAGTCTGTTGTATTTAGTTGTGGTTGTTGTCAGGTATTTTATGCATGGTTACGCTGTATTGTTTTAATTTGGGCTTGTAGCCTTTGCTTGCTTTGAGTAACTGGGATATATTTTGAGTATTGCCGTATTTTAAATTATATTGTTTTAAACCGTCAGGCCAAAAGCAAAAATTGTAGCCACTTTTTAGTTGCTTCCGCTAGTGTTTGCGTGGTTTATCTCTGATGTGAGCACGAGGCCTGACACATGTCACATGTAAAACCAAAACAAATAGAAGAAGGCTTAGCAGACCCAAGCTGGGTAGATGCAATGCAAGAAGAACTTAATCAGTTTAAGAGAAATAACGTATGGCAACTTGTACCTTGACCTTCAAATCATTCAGTTATAGGAACTAGATGGTTCTTTAGGAACAAACTGAATGAAGATTGAATAGTAACCAGAAACAAAGCTAGACTGGTAGCTCAGGGCTTTAGGAAAATGGAAGGGATAGATTTTGATGAAACCTTCGCACCAGTAGCTAGACTAGAAGCTATACGCATGTTCCTTGCATACGCTGCATTCAAAGATTTTAAAGTATTTCAAATGGATGTTAAGAGTGCATTTCTTAATGGCATTCTAACAGAGGAAGTGTATGTTGCACAACCTCCTGGCTTCGTAAATCATACATATCCAGATTATGTTTATAAATTGGATAAAGCTCTATATGGGTTGAAGCAAGCACCTAGAGCTTGGTATGATACACTGTCTAAATTCCTAATTGATCATGATTTCACAAAAGGCACAGTGGATAAGACTCTATTTAAATTTGTCAAAGCTGATCATGTTATGTTAGTTCAGATTTACGTTG
Source organism: Dorcoceras hygrometricum (assembly GCA_001598015.1). Classification (NCBI taxonomy): domain Eukaryota; kingdom Viridiplantae; phylum Streptophyta; class Magnoliopsida; order Lamiales; family Gesneriaceae; genus Dorcoceras; species Dorcoceras hygrometricum. The sequence continues at coordinate 9,565 of KV006949.1, forward strand.
ATGATATCATATTTGGGTCAACTAACCCCAAGCTATGTCAAAAGTTTTCTAAGCTAATGCAGGAAAAATTTGAGATGTGCATAATGGACGAGCTAACGTTCTTTCTGGGATTACAAGTTAGACAGCTGGATAATGGAATTTTCATTAATCAAGCCAAGTATACAAAAGAACTGCTGAAGAAATTTGGCATGGACAACTGTTCAGCAGCTGCAATCCCAATGAGCTCATCAATCAAGCTAGACAAAGACGAAGCTGGTACTGCCATTGAGGTATCTTTATATCGTGGTATAATAGGCTCCCTGCTTTACTTGACTGCTAGCAGACCAGACATCATGTTTGTTGTCTGTATGTGTGCTAGATTCCAAGCGGAGCCAAAGCAATCACATTATATTGCGTAAAACGGATCCTTAAATATTTAAAAGGAACTTCCAATATGGGTCTTTGGTATCCCAAAGACTCAGGCTTTCAACTAATCGGTTATAGTGATGCAGACTATGTAGGATGTAGAGTTGATCGTAAAAGCAGCAGTGGTACTTGTAAATTCTTAGGAGATCGATTAATTTCCTGGTTCAGTAAGAAGCAAACATCTATTGCAACGTCCACAACTGAAGCAGAGTACTTAGCGGCTGGAAGCTGCTGTGCGCAGATCTTATGGATACAACACCAGCTTAAGTACTGTGGCATTGATGCTTCTGAAGCGCCCGTTCTCTGTGACAACACCAGTGCTATCGCGATTACTCAAAATCCAGTGCTGCATTCAAGAACGAAGCACATCGACATCAGGCATAATTTTATAAGAGACCATGTACTCAAGAAGGACGTCAAGCTGGAGTATGTGTCGACTGAGCAGCAAGTAGCTGACATCTTCACAAAGCCCCTGCCAGACGCTAAGTTTTCTTATTTTAGAAATCTATTGGGTCTCTTAGAACTGCCTTGATTGTCTTTGTGCTAACAATTTGCAGGTTGAACAGCTTCTGGTTTTGTCAAATCTGAGTCTACTGTTCAGGGAGAACATCGTGGAATTCAGGTTTGATAAAATATCAGACTTGGGAGAATCTCAGCTTTAGGAGGAACGAGAGATCTGAATTAATAAGTGCTGAACCAACTGAATATGTGAGATCTGGATACACTCAGATGTCATGTATACACAGTTGATACTTATCCATGATCAGATCTCGCAACACCCCTGCTGATACATTAAACAGATCTTAAGGTTGTGACGTGTTAACCACTTGGCGCCAGTTATCTTTTACCTTTTCACCCTCGCGATTACAATTCAAAATCCTTTTAAAATTCCTTTAAAACAATTTCGCGATATTGTCAAAATCATTTCCAAAATTGATCGCGCCATCGGATGATTGACACGTGGTCGTCATCATGCGTAACATCACATCTATATTTTCTCTCTCTAGTATTTCGCATTCTTGTTTATATTTACGGCATTTCCTTTTATTCTATCACTTACCTTGTGCATATCTATTCTCCAGTATTCTTGTGTTTTGCTCTCTGTGTATTCTTGTTGCAGATATTTTTCAGTCGTACCCTTCTTCAAACAACCATCCGTAATGGCATCCTCACTATTTAACAACACCAACCAAGTCCATTTTGCCTCTGCCCTTGCTATGGACATTGCAGGAATGGTGGCTATGTTCGAAGCCCTAGTAGCTTCTGGTCTTAATGGTATTCTGGGCTGTTTGTCTGACATTCATGAAGCCGCTCTGGTCGAGTTCTATCAAAATTCTTCAGTCCGTGATGGTCAGATTTTCAGTACCGTTCAAGGGCAATCAGTGGAAATCTCTGAGGAAGCTTTTGCCAGGAATTTTTAGTTGCCGATGGAAGGATTGACAGACATGAATGAGGTACCAAAGGATTTGGTCTTTGATGCTAGAACTGAGTTTTCATTTACTGGTGAGCAGTTGACAACTTCTTGCAAGAAGCGGGAATTGAAGATTGAGTTCAGGCTACTAAGTGATATTCTGGCTAAATCAGAAACTGTGAAAGCCGGGTCGTTCGACGTTGTTACTCATGAGCGATTCCTAATGATGACCGCTATCAATGGAGGAGTCAATATTAATTGGGGCAGGCTGTTGTTTAACATTTTCAAAGACATGGTGACGCTTGAATCTAGGAAAGCCAGGGGCTACGCTGTACAAATCTTTATTCTGTTGAAGAACGTACCAAAATTGGATTTGGGAGATTCCAAGGAATTCCCACCTCTCAAAATTTTGACTGCCAGAACTATTGGCAGGTATATTTCTATCAACGACAAGATTTCTGTTGAGCAGGTGGAGGATGTGGGAGATGTATCCCGGGTGAAGAAGACACCCGTAAAAAGGGCAGTGTCCAAGAAGAGGCCTGCTACTGCTGCGGCTGAACTGGTTGTGAATAAAAAGCGGACATTGAAGGGGAAAGCAGATCCTTCAAACGAAAACCTGGAGCTAGTTTCAGTGGCACAGAAGGCTGTACCACTCAAGTTATTAAACCTATCACCGCTGAACCTCCTAAGCCCAAACGAAAAGCGCCAAAGAGGAAGTTGATATTGTCAACAAGATCTGCTGATGAAATTGCCAACTGCTGATGTTGTGGTGAACGAACCAGCTGTGGCGCCTTTGTTGAAAAAGAGAAAGAGACGTCTGGGGATGATGTGGATTCCATTATCTAGAAGATTCTTGACGATACCGCAAAGTTGGAGACCGATATGGGAGATACAGATGAAACAGTTGTTGGGGGACCAATGATACAGACATCTGATGATTTTATTTCTGGTGATTATCAGTTGGTTACCAGTGAAGCTGACCGCATGATTGGCGTGGAAAATGATCCCGATGAAGAGAGAAGAACTGATGATGAGTCTATGACTCTCGAGGAAATTTTGTCAACAATTCCAGCTGGTTCGTCATTACCTTCAACCACTGGGGAAGTAACGAAAATTCAGTTGGGAAAGAGTATTCAATTCAGGGTTGTCAATGAAAGGGACTGGTACAAGGCCAGTCTTCCTAAGATTTCTTCTGCTGAGAAGGGGAAGGCGCCCCTTCACGAAAAGGATCCAATAAAAGGGAACCTGACCAAAGAAATTTTTGCCTTAATTTGTGCAGATATCGATTTACTTGTAAGGTTGCGAGAACAAGTCATTGATGAAGTCGATAGATTTTTCAATTCTTTCTGTTTAAGAAGTTTGGCGGCCTTGAAGTTGGAAGAGATCTATGCCAAGGAAGAATTAGTTTTGACTTGGGCTGAAACTGACTCAACCAAGGTCGCACTTCAAAGGCGCTCGTATATTATTACCAAGTACAGAGAGTTGCTTCTTAGGAAGTTTTGGAGACTCGTAAATCAAATTTTGTCTCTGGTAACCTTCTTCGGCTATAGATATCCAAGTTTTGGACAAACTGTCGGATCTTCATTTGTTTGTGTTAGAAGAGCTAAAGGTGCAGATACAGGCACACGGTCTTAGGTGGGAGAAGGAAGAGATCTATGCCAAGGAAGAATTAGTTTTGACTTGGGCTGAAACTGACTCAACCAAGGTCGCACTTCAAAGGCGCTCGTATATTATTACCAAGTACAGAGAGTTGCTTCTTAGGAAGTTTTGGAGACTCGTAAATCAAATTTTGTCTCTGGTAACCTTCTTCGGCTATAGATATCCAAGTTTTGGACAAACTGTCGGATCTTCATTTGTTTGTGTTAGAAGAGCTAAAGGTGCAGATACAGGCACACGGTCTTAGGTGGGAGAAGACGTGTTGCTCTAAAATTTTTAAAGGGAAGAGTCGTGATCGTGGTGCTGTTATCTCCCGATCAAACACAAACACAAAATCTTCTTGCTGGATAAGGACAATGGTCCGTGTCAATGACTCTTGGGTGATTGAGCCATGTGCTGACTACTGGAAGCCATTACCCCAAGTTGTTTGTAATGTAGTTTTGCCACAATTGTCTTATGTAGATACTCTTCCCACTGTTAGTGAATTATTTAAGCTACTCAAAAAGAGATGGGCAGATGTCTGTCTAGAAGCTGCAGAATTTTTTGTTTCTGGAACACTTCTGCCAGTAGGTTCTCTTAATTTTTGCCGAGCTCTAACTGTTGTTGAACCCGATCAAGGTTTTTTTTTCGAAGGCCGACTGTCACGTCTTGGGGATGGTCCCAACTTTGCACAACTTTTGTCAGATACAGCTTATTGGGGGGTTACAAACAGTTGATATCAGCAATTTTCTTTCAGTTCTCATTCCGGTCCGACCAGTTTTGAGGGATGCTAATATTCTTGATACCGTTGTACAGAGAGCACCAGTTTTTCTTCTAACAGACACCAGTACACAGGAGGATCCGATAGTACAGATGGATATAGATCAACATCCAGATTCTCCACCTACCTCAACTGATTCTTCTTTGCACTTCAATGCAAATGATATTCCTACGAAAGAAGACTCAGCTAATGACCAGCTTATCTTGCCTTCTACTGCCACTCCTACTACAACAGACATCGCAGCATCTTTTGCTCAACTACACGCATCGATTGATAAAGTTCAATTTGAGAAATTCAAGCAAAAGGATGATATGGACAAACTCAAGGACATTCTTCTGATGCATATTCGAGACCTTGAGAAGCAGTTTTCAGACCGTTTTGATCAACAGGACAGGGCCTATAGGGTGCTACTTAACAGTATTCGCCAAGAGATTCACGATCAAAAGACCATCCTGTCGTTGGATTTTCTTACATCTCAGAAGAGGATCAGTACTCAGGTGGTGGCCGTGGCCACAGGCTTAACTAATGTTCAAAAGGATGTTCAGGACACTAAGGATTTTTTCTTCCATCAGTTACTGGATTTCCGTGCACAGGCACATGAGAACTATAATAATCTTACCACTCGATTGGGTGAACTTGTTGATTACATCAATCGTGGTGGTAATGACAAAAAGGGGGAAGAGAGTAGCAGCCGCCCACCTCAACCGTCTCCAGATGATCAGAATAGACCCAGTGGGGGAAGTGCGAGCAGAGTTGGTGGTTCTGGTGGAAGTAGTAGAAGAGATGATAGAAGGGGTTCTTCGAAAAGGCGATCTAGCAGTGGTGTGGTGGATCTGGTACTGGTGGTGGACCTTATGGACCTTATAAAAAGGATGCTGAATGGTGGCTGTATGGAAAGAATCAGTTTTAGGATTTTTTTTTTGGTCTTTGTTGTACAAATCTTTTGTACATTGTTCAGTTAATGAGTTATAAAATTTCAGCACGACTTTGAGCTCTCTTGCTTATATCTTATTAAGTCGTAAGGCTGCTAAGTTTTGTCAATCGCCAAAAAGGGGGAAATTGTTAATATAAAATTTATTAGTTTTGGTGATAACAAAATAAGACCAAGAAATGACCTTAAACCTTCACAGAAGATTTCAGAAGTCATGACGTCATCGTAGCGTTTTGTAGTTTTCATAAGTCATGACGTCATCCCAGTATTTTGAAGTTTTCAGAAGTCGTGACGTCATCTCAGTGTATTGAAGATTTCAGAAGTCGTGACATCATATAAGTGGATTGAAGATTTCTAAGCCTCAAAAGATTCTGAGCTAAGCATTGACTTCTGAGTTGACAGTTTTCATAAGTCATGACGTCATCCCAGTATTTTGAAGTTTTCAGAAGTCGTGACGTCATCTCAGTGTATTGAAGATTTCAGAAGTCGTGACATCATATAAGTGGATTGAAGATTTCTAAGCCTCAAAAGATTCTGAGCTAAGCATTGACTTCTGAGTTGACCATTCGGGAACAGTTATTCAGACTTGAAGCTACGATGGAAGATCTTTTGTTAGAGCAAAGTGTATTCAGACTTGAGTAACAGGTTGTGGTATATTGTTTCCGTTTCGAGTATTTCAGTTATGAACAATATCTATTCAGTTACCTCAGATCTCAGTACCTCAGAAGTGAATGTATTCAGTTTTTGGATAAAGATGCTTTGAAATCAGAAGTGATAAATTCAGAGTTTGGCCTATTTGTATAACAGAGCTTTCAGATATCAAAACAGTATCAGTATGCATTCAGTTGTTGCATTCAGATGTTACACGTACACATTTATCTCTATATATTCATTTGTGACAGCTATGTATACACAAGCAGCGGCGAGATAGCGACTTATTGCAAGGAAGAAAGAAATGCTTTATCAGAAAGAGCTTTCAGGCGTAAGGAACGAATAGCTTCAAACGAGATCATATGTTTAAATTGGAAAGAATCAATGATCACGATTGAATCGTACAATGCCTGGAATTAAGGAGACATGTCAGAGCTATTTTGGGCGATTGTATGTAGTATATAGAGGACTTTATACGACGTTTGCTCAAATATGTATATACGACAATTTGGCCCTGACGAAGAGCAGATTACCATTTGGTGGAGCAGAATATACGGTTGTACGATGAACTAATATTCAAAAAGGATTTTGCTTCCTTACGCGAAATTTAATGACCGTTAAGATCAAAGGGTATAAAAGGCTGAAGAATTCAAATTGAGAAGCTCTCTGCCATTTTTCTCCTATCCTCGCCTATTCTACGTCTTCATCGCTCTCGAGCTTATTACCTATTTGACGCTATCTTTCAAAAGCTCACATAGTTACTGGAAATTCACATTGCAAAATTGTTTAAAGTTCCAGTGCTTTCAATCTCGAAGAAGAGTTTCTTAGTTGTTCTTAATAGCTTAATCTTCGAGATATCATCTTCCGGTTCACTTTCGTGAATCGAGTTTCATAGTATAGAAACCAGAAGATTTACAGTCTCAAAACCATTATATTTCACTGTTATCAATTCATATTGAGTCTGTAACAAACGTGTTACGTAAAGCCGTTTGAGAAAAATTCTAAGTGTTGTAAACAACACCTGAGTCTGCTGGTTGATTGGAGTTTCTAGGAGTTCACCTGGAGCGAAGCTCTGTGGTTGGGTGTTTACAGTGTCTGTACTCATCAAAGCCTTCTAGTGGAACCTTCCTGAATAAGGAAGAAGGGGAGACGTAGGATTTGATATCCGAACTTCCATAAACAAACTCTCGACCTTGAACTTTTACTTTACTGCATTTATTTATCATTACATTGTTCACAGATTGATCGACATCATTCCGCACATTATTTGTTAGTCGAGAAATCTGATTTGAGACTGAGAAACCTTAAAACTCGGATTTAATTTGAGCGAGGCGCTTGTAAAAATTGTTTTTAAGGTTTCGAAAATTTAAAATATAAGGAGTTCATTCAACCCCCCTTCTGAACTCTTAAGGCTATTTTTCGATCCATATTGATCCTATCAAAAACATAAGATCCATCGGAACTACGAGATATCATAAACGACCATTCATTCTCTACAAACCTGGTACAACTCAACATGGTCGAGTTCGATGCCATCTTAGGGATGGATTGGATATCTAAGAACCATGCACTGGTAGATTGTCGATGTAAGAGTGTGAAACTCCAAACCCCTGATCAAGAAGAGCTGATATAGTATGGTAAGAACAAGGAGAGAAAGCCCCTACTTTCTGCTTCCCAAGGAAGTCAGGAGCAAAAATTTTCTTGGCAATTATCCACGAAGTAAGAGAAGGAGACGAACTCAAATTGGAAGACATCCCTGTGGTACAAAAGTTCACAGACGTGTTTCGAGATGACTTACTTGGAAAAGTGCCTGACAGAGAGATTGAATTCGAAATTAACCTAGTTCCAGGGGCAGCCTGTTAGAGTAGATGCCCAACTAGCCAACTTGTGGCGTGTGGGTTTTATTGACTCTTTGTATACGATCTTTATTTATGAAATTCGCATTTCTTATATGGCATTCTTTATTTTCATTATGTTATAATGTTAACAATTGTGTTGGATAAAGACCTAGAATGCACCATAGTGTATGTTAGTGTGATAGTGGATATGATGGCTATCATGAAACACATCTAATAGTCACTGTGTATTCTGAACACGTTCCTAGTCGATTGGGCCGTCAAAATGAGGATAAGGCCGCCTGAGCTCGAGACTAGCATCTGCGATTTGAAGTACCATGTTTCATTGGTACGGAACATTGTGATGTTCTGAGCATGCAGATGGATAGTGACCTGGTGATCTATCGAACTACCCTCATTCGGACTTTCCAAGTGGTTACCATTTGTCGAGTGGATAAGTCCGAGGTCTTGGTTGTACTGATTAGTCCTCACTACTCGAAACGTCATTGAGACTCTACATGATAGGTGCCTCACTTTGACCCGTTTGCCGACTCAGTTGGGGTCATTAGGTGGTGGGATTGGGTGAGGACCCGATGCATGTAGGAGTCGATGATTCGTTGTCGAGGATTAACCGCTCGCTTTTATACGTGGATATCCTATGCTATATGAGGAGGTAATAGTGTGATAAATCTCTGGCCAGAGTACTAGATGTGTTTTAGGTAAATTGGTTTACCTAGTAACACACGCGATGTCACTATTTGATCTCCAAGATGTATGCATAGTTATTGGATCTCTAGCGACTCTCGATTTACCACTCGTTGATCTGATAGGGATATATGTGCTGAAAGGACCGTACTGTACGCTAACCATGACCAACTAGTTCTTGCAGGTACTATCAGTGATACCTAGGGGATCATGGGGCGATGTTGCTAGGCGCTTTACCATGATCCGATGGGTAAGTCCGAATTATGATTTCGGAGTCACAATGGTTGTGAGCCCACGACTGGCTGTATCCCTGAACCATTGAGGGTCACACAAGTACTGGTTTCACGATTCCCGCACGGAAACTGAGCTCAATGTGTTGAGCATAGGAGGAGGGATTTAGGGAGTGCGACTTCCTAAAAGTCAACAGGGGTCAAATTGCAATTTCTCTAAAGTTTGGGCTAGTTTGACTATCCTTGAAACTTGGAGGGCCAAACTGCAATTTTGGACTAGGTGGTTTGAAAAATTGTTTTCGCATCATAATACTCAGTTTTGGAAACTTTGTAGATTGGTCCGATCTGATCGTCGATCGGAGTTATGATGAAGCCACGGTGATAGGAATGAATCGAATGTTCATATGGACCTGGGCCCGCCCCAGGTCCATTGGGCCGGTCCAAGCCCATCACATGTTTACTTAAACTTTTCCTAGGGTTGATGTAAAAAACACTAAGACTCCAAACCCTAAGCAATAGCCGCCCCTCCTCTCCTCCTCTCCCTCTCGGCCGCACCTCACCCCACGCGCCACCGCGCTGCCGCCGCCTTCGTGGTCGGACTTGTTCCGATCACCTTGACGAGGAGATTCCGTTCGTTGCAAATTCGTCAGCTCTTCTAGTGCAGACTGACGAAGGAGTCCTGTTTCCAGTCGTGGACCGGATTAGGAGATCTACCGCCGCCAACCTTGAAGTGCCAGTTTCCCTGTGAAACTGGTCGGAGCCAGGCGCCTAGACGCCAGCAAGGTATCTTCTTTAAAACATCCGATGAATGTTTTAATGCTTTGATTGTTATGTATTGAACGTTTCCGGTGCAAAATTTTGAAACTTCCGCTGCGCCCCGAAAACAGGATCCGGATCCGCCACTGCACCAACAGTGGTATCAGAGCCAAGGCTCGATCTATCAATACATAATTTGTGACTTATTGCATCAAATCACAAATTTTTCGAAAATAAAAAAAAAACCGGCGGCTCTGTA
>KV006949.1:37264-49951 GCA_001598015.1 Dorcoceras hygrometricum
TTGAGGGTCACACAAGTACTGGATTTGAGATTCCCGCACGGATACTCAGCTCAATGTGTTGAGCACGAGAAGAGGATTTCGGGAAGTGCGACTTCCTAAAAGTCAACAGGGGTCAAACCGGGATTTGACGCTGTTGAGGGGCAAAACGGTCATTTTGTTGTTTGGGGTTTGATGATCTGAAAAATTGTTTTTCACATCATAGCATTCAGTTTTGGAAACTGAGTCGATCGGTCCGATCTGATCGGCGATCGGAGTTACGATGAAGTCGCAGCGATTGATATCGTCATTTGGACCCGGGCCCGTTGGACCGGCCCAAGTCCAACATTAAGTCTATATATGATTAGACTTAACTAATTGACTTCACATCATTAATCATAACACAACTCTCAAAAACCTAACCCTAGACTAAAAGCACACGCCGCCTCCCTCCTCACTCTCACGCCGCCGCCGCCGTCGCCTCCACGCGCCGCCGCCGTCGCCGCCCCGTTGTCGCCGGAAATTAGTTTCCGGCCAACTTTTCGAGGAGAATCCGATCGTGCTGATCTCGTCAGGACTTCTAGTGCAGTCTGACGAAGGAGTCTCGAATCTGGTCGTGGACCGGATTGACGTAACTACCGCAATCAACCGAGAAGCGTCGGGTTCTTGAAACACCGGTTGGAGCCAGGCACAAGTGCTAGAGAGGTAACTCGTTGAAACACCCTATGTATGTTGATACATATGATTGTTTGATTATTCGTATTGATCGCATCCCGGTTAATTTTTGTTCTTCCGTTGCCTGCCGGGGTGCGGATCCGGATCCACCCAACAGAAATCTCTTAAGGTGGGGAGAATGTGAGGAATCAGATTTTAGATTAGTGATTAATTGATTTGATTTGGGATTAATCACGTAAATTTTTGAAGAATTGCGAAATAAATCTGGTTCCCTGTTAATTCGGAAGTTTCTTTAATCCTTGGAGAATTTAGTCGCAACGAATTTGGTGAAGTCAACGCTGGTCAGCGATACTGTAGCTGTCTGCTGGTATACGTTGTCTTGAGCTTGAGAATGATTGAAAAAGCGACACGTGTTAGTAAACGTTTTTGAGTGTTGACTATAGGATTCAGCAGTTGCTTAGATAGGGCGACCAGTCGATGGGTTGAAGAACCAGCCGCAGGAGTTTCACTTATGCAACTGCTGGTGTTTGTATGCGTCGTTTGATTAAGTGCAGCTGCTGGTTTTGGATCATTGTGAAGAATGTGTGTCGACTGGGTGACCAGCTGCTGGTGGTTTTTGAAGCAATATTTGTCATCTGCTGGTAGGCACGGCGACGTCGTTCGATGAAGTTAAAACGCTGCGTTTAGGATGTTGCAGCTAGAACAAGTCGTTGGTTGTTTTGAAGAGATCTGCTGCCTGCTGATATAACACTACGTCGTCGTTTTGATAAGTTGCAACGGTGTCGTTTTGGAGTGTTTTCTTGCGACTGCTTATTTGGTTGCTACTGCTGGTTTTTAGCGAAAGAAAGAGATGGCATCTGCTGGTAGATACCTGCTGGTCTTGTCGACTTAATTGATGTCAGCAGACGTTGGATTTGGGAGATTATTTATAGAAGTGTTGTTCGACACTTAGAATTATTTTTGAACCAGACATTCTTTATCTGCACTTCCAAACCCTCGATTATCTACTGTTCACCATAAATTTCGATCGCTGATTCCCATCGCATCCAGCCTCTGTTTTTGACGATCTTGGTGGCGCTGGATTCCCCTTGCTTAGCTCTTTCGTTTGCTACCTTTGAGGCGCTGCATTTGAGCAGGAGTGGAAGTGTGAAAAGCTGTTTGTTCGAAGCTTTCTCGTGAAGCCTGTGCCGTGTATTTCTCCTGCTAGCGTGAGCCCTTGGGTGAGCTTTTCTTGCAATTCGAGCTCTGTTCTAGTAGTTAATGCCTGCGTAGAAGTGTAGGATTTGAGTTTAGCTTTTGGCCGTAGGATTAACGTGATTATGATTAGATTTGATCTAAGATGTTAGCCACGTTGTAACAGATTTCAGCTTCCAGGAAGTTCCTGCTGCGTAAATTGAACCAGGAGAAATCTGTTAGGTAATTTGAAGAAGAAAGGTACGAATTGAGCAGCACTTACAGCTTGAGCATGAACATGACTGAATCGATGTTGTGGAATGTGTGGTGTTGCTGTTATGTGTTTACGTGGAACAGCGGTTGAATTGATTGAACTCGATATTCTGTTTTCACCTATTATGATTTGTATGCATTGAGCATTGATATTGATTGGCATACATGCATACATATTGGGCCTTGACAGATTTGATTGAAGACCCGAGCCACGTTGGAGCTGGTCAACAGATGTGTTGTGCACCAGTCCAACGCTATCATCGGAGCGGTGACTACCGGATACGAGTGTATACCGCCGAGCTGTGATGGCCTGACGGGCCTCGATGATCATGGACCGATGATTTCCCGATTGATAGACTGTGGTATTGAGGCGACTTGATATGATCTGCCGGTTGATAGACTGGCCTAGTTGACCGATTTCCTTTGACAGCCACATGCATTTCATAGCATTGATTGTTAGCATGTTGCATGCATAGCTGTTTGATAGCTCTTCGTATTGAGGCTTGACCTCGTACTTGTTTCCTTCTTTTGTTTTGTTTGGGTCTGTGTTGCCCATTTGCAGGAAATACAGGCAACCAAGCTGGACAGAGTGGAGGTTCAGCTGGTAGATCCCCGCGTCCTTGAGTCCCAGTTATATTTATGATATGTATTGAGCCGGGGGATGCCCTGTGTTATCTTGTATTGGGGATCTATACTTGATATGATAGAGGTTGTTACCTTTTGAATGAGTTTGAGTCAACTCATATTTTAATTATCGATATTTTGAATGTATGATTTGAGTTCAGGCCCATTGTATTTCGAAAAATTTTTAAGTCCTGATTTTAAGCTTCCGTGTTTATGCGCTTATTATGTGTTAATTGTTAGTAATTAGCACGGGGCCTGACAATTTTGGTATCAGAGCTTAAACTGGGATAAGCTCGATTTCTTTTGATCACACTCGAGTCTAGGCACAGAGTTTTGATTTGATTTTGATTGCCGCTGTGACTTATGTGATCTATTATCTGTCTTTTTATTCTATCTGCTGTGAGATCTTACCTCTAAGATTGTTTAGATGCCGCCGAGACGAGAAGGAGGTAGGAGGACTAGACGTTCCGCTGAGGGGTCTAGAGCTGGTAGTGACGAAGACGCTCAGGTTGAGAATGTCACTAGGCAGATAGGTGAGAAGGAGTTGATCTTAGCCCGATTTCAGCGGACGAATCCACCGACGTTTGCCGGTACTGAGGGTGGTGCTAGGGCCGAGGCGTGGATCGTTCAGATGGAGGAGTTATTTGATACTTTGGAGTACGTTCCGGAAAAGAAACTGAAGTTGGCAGTGCTGCAGTTGAGGGATGACGCGCAACGCTAGTGGAGAGGCACTTCTAGGATGCTTCGAGATAGTGGGACGATACTCACTTGGGATGGTTTCTGTGAGGCTTTTCGACAGGAATATACCCCGGAGTCTTACTTCGCTAGCCGGGAGCGTGAGTTTGATAATCTGAAGCAGGGTGGCATGCGTGTGGCCGAGTATGCGAGGTGGTTTCTGCACTTTTGGTGTACATGCCAGCTGTGGCGAACCAAGAGCGAACGAAGAGGAACAAGTTCTTCAAAGGGTTGAGACCTGATCTTTATCGGATGGTGCTGTCTGGGTCCCCGGCGACCTTCATTGAAGCTGTGAACAATGCGGTTGATATTGAGGAGAGTTTGATGGATCCCGAGGCTCCAGTGCATCAGACGACCGTGCGTGCTTCTCAGACAGCTCAGGCGGTGTCGCAGTCGTATCAATCTCCTCAGGGGTCACAGCAGTCGAGTCTCCAGCAGTTCCGACCACGAGGGAAGCAATTCAAGAAGAAGGGCCATTCGAGTTCCTCTGGTTCCGTGAGCTCTGGTTCTGGCAGTGGTTCAGGTAGTGGTTCTGGTGGTGGATTTTGTAGTCAGTGCGGAGGGAGACATGAGGCTTCGCAGTGTCGTGGAGTTAGAGGACTTTGCCATCTTTGTGGTCAGCCGGGACATTTCGATAGAGCGTGTCCTTCGATTGGAGGGCGGTCTACTGGTCAGTCGCAGTAAGGTTCCGCTAGTGGTTCTTCACAGCAACAGCAGCCTTTTGCACAGTCCCAACGATCCGGATTTCAGCCTCGTGAGCCGTCTCGATTTGGAGGACCTTCCCGACCCACGTTTCAGATTCCCCAGCAGGCGCAGGCGAATGCCTTGATGATGGATCAGGCCGAGGAGACGCCGGGCATGGTGATTAGAGGTACATGCTCTATTTATGATTATCCTGCGAGAGTCTTGTTTGACACTGGTGCATCACATTCTTTTATATCTGAGATGTTTGTGTTTGAGCGTGGGTTGAGTTCTTCCCCACTGTGTGATGTTGTTTCCGTGTCTACTCCTGCTGGTGTGAATCTGTGGTCTCGAGAGGTAGTGGTATATTGCCTGATTAGGTTTGGTGAGCATGTTTTGGTGACCAATTTTATTGTTTTGGGGATTAGAGATTGCGATTGTATCTTGGGTCATGTGATTTCGGCACAAGGAATTTCGGTGGATCCGAGTAAGGTCGAAGCAGTTCTTAACTGGGAGAGACCAAGGAACGTTTCAGAGATCCGTAGTTTCTTGGGGTTGGCCGGCTACTATAGGCGTTTCATTGAGAAGTTTTCTTCGATAGCCAGGCCTATGACGCAGTTGACTCAGAAAGATAAGAGATTTGTATGGACTGATGAGTGCGAGTACAGGGCCGGCTACTATAGGCGTTTCATTGAGAAGTTTTCTTCGATAGCCAGGCCTATGACGCAGTTGACTCAGAAAGATAAGAGATTTGTATGGACTGATGAGTGCGAGTACAGTTTTCAGACGCTAAAGGAGAAGTTGACCACTGCTCCTGTCTTGGCCCTACTGTCTGGATCTGGAGGTTTCGTGGTGTGCTCTGATGCTTCTCTGAATGGCTTAGGGTGTGTTCTGATGCATAACTGGTACGTGATTGCATATGCGTCTCGACAGCTGAAGCCTCACGAGACGAGGTACCCGGTTCATGATTTGGAGTTGGCTGCGATAATGTTTGCCTTGAAGATTTGGCGACATTATCTCTATGGTGAAGAATTTGTGGTGTACACCGACCACAAGAGCCTGAAATATATCTTCACGCAGTCAGATTTGAACATGAGGCAACGGCGTTGGATGGAATTGCTCAAGGACTTTAACTGTGAGATTCAGTACCAGCCTGGGCGGATGAACTCAGTTGCCTACGCATTGAGTAGGAAGACCCAGCCTGATATGTTAGCATCCTTGAGTATTTCGAAAGTTCATGAGGAGTTTAGTACTTTTGGTTGGCGATTCCAGCCGGGTGATCAGTATTTCTTTGTTTCTTCTCTTCAGGTGGAACCGCAGTTTGTGATGAACATCAGGGAGGCGCAGAGGACCGACCCATATATCCATGAGTTGAGGATTAAGGCTCAGTCAGGTCAGTCTGATGATTTTTCTGTTGCTTCTGATGGATGTTTGAGATTCCTAGGGAGATTAGTAGTTCCTAACCTGATTGATTTGAAAGAGACCCTCATGAATGAAGCGCATTGTAGCCGATACAGTGTGCACCCAGGCGAGAGGAAAATGTATCATGCCTTGAAGTCTCAGTGGGCAGGTATGAAGAGCGACATTTCTGCTTTTGTTGCTAGATGTCTGAATTGCCAGCAGGTCAAGGCTGAGAGAATGAGACATGGTGGATTGCTCCAGAGTTTAGAGGTGCCCCAATGGAATTGGGAGCACATCGCCATGGATTTCGTTACTCATCTACCTCGATCGAGTAGGGGATGCGATGCGATCTGGGTTGTGATTGATAGACTCTCGAAGTCAGCCCATTTCATTCCCTATGATGTGAGGTGTTCGATGAAAAAGATGGCGAAGTTGTACATCGACCATGTGGTTAGATTGCATGGAGTTCCGGTTTCGATAGTGTCCGACAGAGATCCAAGGTTCACTTCCCGATTTTGTAAGAGTCTGCAAGCAGCAATGGGTTCGAGATTGGCGATTAGAACAGCCTATCACCCACAGACAGACGGACAGTCTGAGCGGACTATCCAGACTTTAGAGGATATGCTGCGAGCAGTAGTGATGGATTTCAGCGGTGTCTGGCAGGATTCGCTTTCCTTGGTAGAGTTTTCGTATAACAACAGCTACCAAGTCACTATCGGAATGGCTCCGTTTGAGGCGTTGTATGGTCGAAAGTGTAGATCCCCGATTTTTTGGGAAGAAGTTTGCGAGAGACAGCTTTCTACACCGGAATTTGTTCAGCATATGAAGGATCAAATTGACTTGATCCGGAGTAGAATGAAAGCTGCCCAAGACCGTTTCTCTAGATATGCTAATAGAAGACATCGACCGTTAGAGTTTGAGGTTGGCGATCGTGTGTTTCTCAAGATTTCTCCTTTCAAGAGCGTGATGAGATTCAGATTTAAAGGCAAATTGGCTCCCAGATTCGTTGGTCCCTTTGAGATTATTGAGCGGATTGGACAATTGGCTTATAGATTGAGGCTGCCCGAGGAGTTAGCCACGATGCATGATGTCTTTCATGTGTCCATGTTGAGAAAATATGAGCCAGATCCGTCCCATGTGTTGAGAACCGACGAAGTTGAGCTGGATTATTCCTTGAGTTATGTCCAATATCCGGTGCAGATCTTTGATAGGAAGGAGAAGCAGCTGAGAAACAAGATAATTCCGTTGGTGATGGTCCAATGTAGCAAGAATGGCCGAGAAGAAGCGACCTGGGAGGTTGAGAAAAAGATGAGGCAGGATTGGCCTCATCTGTTTGAGCACTGATTGTACAGAATTTCCATGTAAATTTATGTTTTTAGCTTCGAATTTGAGTAGCTGCTTGTGTTGATATGCATGTTTGATGGCTTCTGCCTTGGTCCATCTTTGATTTCGAGGACGAAATCTCTTAAGGTGGGGAGAATGTGAGGAATCAGATTTTAGATTAGTGATTAATTGATTTGATTTGGGATTAATCACGTGAATTTTTGAAGAATTGCGAAATAAATCTGGTTCCCTGCTAATTAGGAAGTTGCTTTAATCCTTGGAGAATTTAGTCGCAACGAATTTGGTGAAGTCAACGCTGGTCAGCGATACTGTAGCTGTCTGCTGGTATACGTTGTCTTGAGCTTGAGAATGACTGAGGAAACGACACGTGTTAGTCAACGTTTTTGTGTGTTGACTATAGGATTCAGCAGTTGCTTAGATAGGGCGACCAGTCGATGGGTTGAAGAACCAGCCGCAGGAGTTTCCCTTATGCAACTGCTGGTGTTTGTATGCGTCGTTTGATTAAGTGCAGCTGCTGGTTTTGGATCGTTGTGAAGAATGTGTGTCGACTGGGTGACCAGCTGCTGGTGGTTTTTGAAGCAATATTTGTCGTCTGCTGGTAGGCACGGCGACGTCGTTCGATGAAGTTAAAACGCTGCGTTTAGGATGTTGCAGCTGGAACCAGTCGTTGGTTGTTTTGAAGAGATCTGTTGCCCGCTGATATAACGCTGCGGCGTCGTTTTGATAAGTTGGAACGGTGTCGTTTTGGAGTGTTTTCTTGAGACTTCTTATTTGGTTGCTACTGCTGGTTTTTAGCGAAAGAAAGAGATGGTATCTGCTGGTAGATACTTGCTGGTCTTGTCGACTGAATTGATGATCAGCAGACGTTGGATTTGGGAGATTATTTATAGAAGTGTTGTTCGACACTTAAAATTATTTTTGAACCAGACATTCTTTATCTCCATTTCCAAACACTCGATTATCTAATGTTCACCGTAAATTTCGATCGCCGATTCCCATCGCATCCAGCCTCTGTTTTTGACGATCTTGGTGACGCTGGATTCCCCTTGCTTAGCTCTTTCATTTGCTACCTTTGAGGCGCTGCATTTGAGCAGGAGTGGAAGTGCGAAAAGCTGTTTGTTCGAAGCTTTCTCGAGAAGCCTGTGCCTTGTATTTCTCCTGCTAGCGTGAGCCCTTGGGTGAGATTTTCTTGCGATTCGAGCTCTGTTCTAGTAGTTAATGCCTGCGTAGAAGTGTAGGATTTGAGTTTAGCTTCTGGCCGTAGGATTAACGTGATTATGATTAGATTTGAGCTAAGGTGTTAGCCACGTTGTGACAGATTTCAGCTTCCAGGAAGTTCCTGCAGCGTAAATTGAACCAGGAGAAATCTGTTAGGTAATTTGAAGAAGAAAGGTACGAATTGAGCAGCACTTACAGCTTGAGCGTGAACATGACTGAATCGATGTTGTGGAATGTGTGGTGTTGCTGTTATGTGTTTACGTGGAACAGCTGTTGAATTGATTTAACTCGATATTCTGTTTTCACGTATTATGATTTGTATGCATTGAGCATTGATATTGATTGGCATACATGCATACATATTGGGCCTTGACAGATTTGATTGAAGACCCGAGCCACGTTGGAGCTGGTCAACAGATGTGTTGTGCACCAGTCCAACGCTATCATCGGAGCGGTGACTACCGGATACGAGTGTCTACCGCCGACCTGTGATGGGCTGACGGGCCCCGATGATCACGGACTGATGATTTCCCGGTTGATAGAACGTGGTATTGAGGCGACTTGATATGATCTGCCGGTTGATAGACTGGCCTAGTTGACCGATTTCCTTTGACAGCCACATGCATTTCATAGCATTGATTGTTAGCATGTTGCATGCATAGCTGTTTGATAGCTCTTCGTACTGAGGCTTGACCTCGTACTTGTTTCCTGCTTTTGTTTTGTTTGGGTCTGTGTTGCCCATTTGCAGGAAATACAGGCAACCAAGCTGGACAGAGTGGAGGTTCAGCTGGTAGATCCCCGCGTCCTTGAGTCTCAATTATATTTATGATATGTATTGAGCCGGGGGATGCCCCGTGTTATCTTTTATTGGGGATCTGTACTTGATATGATAGAGGTTGTTACCTGTTGAATGAGTTTGAGTCAACTCATATTTTAATTATCGATATTTTGAATGTATGGTATGAGTTCAGGCCCATTGTATTTCGAAAAATTTTTAAACCCTGATTTTAAGCTTCCGTGTTTATGCGCTTATTATGTGTTAATTGTTAGTAATTATCACGGGGCCTGATATATTTCCTTGAGTAGGATGAACAAGTTGGTTAGGAGTGACATATTTGATACATCAGATATTAACTCCATACCGACTTGTGAATCTTGTCTCAAGGGAAAAATGACTAAACAACCCTTCACGGGCAAGCCTGAACATGCTCAAGGCCTGTTGGATTTGATCCACACTGATGTGTGTGGCCCACTTGGTAATGGTACTAAGTACAGTCACATATACTTCATCACCTTACCGATGATCATTGTAGGTATGGATACATGTACTTAATGAAGCACAAGTCTGAATCTTTTGAAAGGTTCAAAGAATTCAAGGCTGAAGTAGAAAATCAATTGGGGAAACGTATTAAAGCACTTCGATCCGATCGAGGTGGAGAATACTTAAGTGCTGAATTTCAAGACTATCTTAAAGAGAATGGGATTCTCTCACAGTGGACCCCTCCGGCCACACCACAACTCAATGGTGTAGGGGAGCGTCGTAATCGAACCTTGATGGACATGGTTCGATCTATGATGAGCTTCACTGAACTTCCTACCTCGTTTTGGGGCTATGCGCTCGAAACAGCGGTAATTTTGTTGAACAATTTCCACACCAAGGCGGTGGATAAGACTCCATATGAGATATGGATGGGCAAACCGCCCAAATACTCATACATGAGAATTTGGGGATGTCCTGCTTACGTGAAGCAGACAGTGGGAGATAAACTGGATAATAGATCCATCTTATGTTACTTCATTGGGTATCCAAAGAATTCTATTGTATACTGCTTCTACTACCCCAATGAAACAAAAGTGTTTGTTTCTAGAAATGCCACCTTTATGGAAAGGGAGTTTATGCTTGATAGAAAAGGCAAGATAGTAGAACTCGAAGAGGTTCGAGTACCAACTGAAGTACCAAGTGAATCTCCCGCACCTCAAGAGCCAATACCAGAAATGGTCGCGCCTAGGAGATCTGAAAGGATTCTTAGGGCTCCTGAAAGATATGGTTTCCTCCTTGAGGATGATCAAAGTGATCAAGTTATTGGATGTGATCCAAGAACTTTCAAGGAGGCAATTTCCGATGCTGATTCTAATTTGTGGCTTGAAGCAATGCAGTCTGAGATTGACTCAATGCATGCGAACCAAGTTTGGACTCTTGTTAATCCTCGCGAAGGAATTGTTCCTATTGGATGCAAATGGATATAGAAGAGAAAACTCGGGCCTGATGGTAAGGTGTTGACCTACAAGGCACGACTGGTCGCGAAAGGTTACACTCAAAGGAAAGGTGTTGACTATGATGAAACCTTTTCACCAGTCGCAATGTTCAAGTCAATTAGAATCCTACTAGCCATAGCCGCATGGTACGACTATGAGATATGGCAAATGGATGTGAAAACTGCGTTCCTTAATGGAAACATTAAGGAAGAGATCTATATGACGCAGCCTGAGGGTTTCACATCTGTAGGAAGTGAGCATAAAGTATGCAAACTTCAGAGATCGATCTACGGTCTCAAACAAGCATCGAGAAGTTGGAACATGAGATTCGACGAAACAATTAAGGAATTTGGTTTCATCAAGAATCCCGAGGAGCCATGTGTGTATAAGAAGGTAGTTAGGAATGCTGTGACATTTCTTGTACTTTATGTTGATGACATTCTACTCATTGGGAATGATGTAGGAATGTTGCATTCAACTAAAGTGTGGTTGTCTAGTAGATACTCGATGAAGGACATGGGTGAAGCACCCTATATTCTTGGAATAAAGATCTATCGAGATAGATCGAAAAGGATGCTCGGACTCACCCAAGCTACCTACATAAATTAAGCGGTTCTCTATGGAAGAGTCCAAGAGAGGACACCTACATATGTGCCAAGGGGTCACTCTATCTAAGTCTATGTGTCCAAAGACTGATGAGGAGATAGAGAGTATGACACGTGTTCCATATGCCTCGGCAATAGGTAGTATTATGTATGGCATGATCTCAACTAGACCGGATGTCGCATATGCTCTGAGTGTCACGAGCCGTTACCAGGCCAACCTCGGCCAAATGCATTGGAAGGCCGTGAAAGATATTCTTAAATACTTACGAAGGACTAAGAATATGTTCATGGTCTATGGGGGTGTGAACTGATATTGGAAGGCTACACTGATTCTAGCTTCCAATGTGACGTGGATGATTCGAAGTCAAACTCTGGATTTGTATTCATGCTCAATGGTGGTGCTGTCTCTTGGAAGAGTTCCAAGCAAGACACTATCGCGGATTCAACCACTGAGGCTGAGTACATCGCAGCATCAGCTGCTGCAAAAGAATGCATTGGAAGGCCGTGAAAGATATTCTTAAATACTTACGAAGGACTAAGAATATGTTCATGGTCTATGGGGGTGGTGAACTGATATTGGAAGGCTACACTGATTCTAGCTTCCAATGTGACGTGGATGATTCGAAGTCAAACTCTGGATTTGTATTCATGCTCAATGGTGGTGCTGTCTCTTGGAAGAGTTCCAAGCAAGACACTATCGCGGATTCAACCACTGAGGCTGAGTACATCGCAGCATCAGCTGCTGCAAAAGAGGCGGTTTGGATAAGGAATTTCGTCCAAGAGTTGGGCGTAATCCCTGATGGAGTTGGTCTAGTCCCGGTGTACTGTGACAACACGGGTACCGTTGCGCAAGCAAAGGAGCCTAGGTCTCACCAAAGATCCAAACATATACTGAGGAAATACCACATAATCCGGGATATTGTGGCTAGAGGTGACATAGCAGTCGAGAGAGTCGCCTCTGCAGACAACATTGCTGATCCACTTATGAAGCCCTTGCCAGGACCGTTGATTGAAAAACATCGCGAAACAATGGGACTGTGTCTGATGAGTAGTTGGCTTTAGGGCAAGTGGGAGATTGTTAGAGTAGATGCCCAACTAGCCAACTTGTGGCGTGTGGGTTTTATTGACTCTTTGTATAACGATCTTTATTTATGAAATTCGCATTTCTTATATGGCATTCTTTATTTTCATTATGTTATAATGTTAACAATTGTGTTGGATAAAGACCTATAATGCACCATAGTGTATGTTAGATGTGATAGTAGATATGATGGCTATCATGAAACACATCTAATAGTCACTGTGTATTCTGAACACGTTCCTAGTCGATTGGGCCGTCAAAATGAGGATAAGGCCGCCCGAGCTCGAGACTAGCATCTGCGATGTGAAGTACCATGTTTCATTGGTAGGGAACATTGTGATGTTCTGAGCATGCAGATGGATAGTGACCTAGTGATCTATCGAATTACCCTCGTTCGGACTTTCCAAGTGGTTACCATTTGTCGAGTGGATAAGTCCGAGGTCTTGGTTGTACTGATTAGTCCTCACTACTCGAAACGTCATTGAGACTCTACATGATAGGTGCCTCACTTTGACCCGTTTACCGACTCAGTTGGGGTCATTAGGTGGCGGGATTGGGTGAGGACCCGATGCATGTAGGAGTCGATGCTTCGTTGTCAAGAATTCATCGCTCGCTTTCATGCGTGGATATCCTATGCTATCTGAG
>KV006949.1:50084-64937 GCA_001598015.1 Dorcoceras hygrometricum
TTGAAAGGACCGTATTGTACGCTAACCATGACCGACTGGTTCTTGCAGGCACTATCAGTGATACCTAGGGGATCATGGGGCGATGTTGCTAGGCGCTTTACCATGATCCGATGGGTAAGTCCGAAATTATGATTTCGGAGTCACAATGGTTGTGAGCCCACGGCTAGCTGTATCCCTGAACCATTGAGGGTCACACAAATACTGGTTTCACGATTCCCGCACGGAAACTGAGCTCAATGTGTTGAGCATAGGATGAGGGATTTAGGGAGTGCGACTTCCTAAAAGTCAACAGGGGTCAAATTGCAATTTCCCTAAAGTTTGGGCTAGTCTGACTATCCTTGAAACTTGGAGGGCCAAACTGCAATTTTGGACTAGGTGGTCTGAAAAATTGTTTTCGCATCATAATACTCAGTTTTGGAAACTGTGTAGATCGGTCCGATCTGATCGTCGATCGGAGTTATGATGAAGCCATGGTGATAGGAATGAACCGAATGTTCATATGGACCTGGGCCCGCCCCAGGTCCATTGGGACGGTCCAAGCCCATCACATGTT
This sequence comes from Dorcoceras hygrometricum, assembly GCA_001598015.1. Taxonomy (NCBI): domain Eukaryota; kingdom Viridiplantae; phylum Streptophyta; class Magnoliopsida; order Lamiales; family Gesneriaceae; genus Dorcoceras; species Dorcoceras hygrometricum. The sequence goes on from KV006949.1 coordinate 50,638, forward strand.
TACTTAAACTTGTCCTAGGGTTGATGTAAAAAACACTAAGACTCCAAACCCTAAGCAATAGCCGCCCCTCCTCTCCTCCTCTCCCTCTCGGCCGCACCTCTCCCCACGCGCCGCCGCCGTGTGCCGCCGCCTTCGTGGTCGGACTTGTTCCGATCACCTTGATGAGGAGATTCCGTTCGTTGCAAATTCGTCAGCTCTTCTAGTGCAGACTGACGAAGGAGTCTTATTTCCAGTCGTGGACCGGATTAGGAGATCTACCGCCGCCAACCTTGAAGTGCCAGTTTCCCTGTGAAACTGGTCGGAGCCAGGCGCCTAGACGCCAGCAAGGTATCTTCTTTAAAACATCCTATGAATGTTTTAATGCTTTGATTATTATGTATTGAACGTTTCCGGTGCAAAATTTTTAAACCTCCGCTGCGCCCCGGGAACGGGATCCGGATCCGCCACTGCGTCAACACGGCCCCAATCTCCAAGGCACCCTACCGGATGGCACCTGCAGAACTCAAGGAGCTCAAATATCAACTACAAGAACTGCTAGACAAAAAGCAGATCATATCCAGTGTGTCACCTTGGGGAGCTCTAGTGTTATTCGTCAAGAAGAAGGATGAAACTATGAGGTTGTGTATCAACTACAGAGAGTTGAACAAGATCACAATCAAGAATAATTATCCTCTTCCAAGAATTGACGACCTCTTTGACCAGCTCAAGGGAGCCACAACCTTCTCCAAACTAGATTTCAGGTCGGGTTACCACCAACTCAAGATCTAGGCTGAAGACATCCCTAAAACTGCATTTAGAACAAGATATGGCCATTACGAACTCACGATGATGCCATTTAGTCTAACCAATGCACCAGCGACCTTCATGGAACTCATGAACCGTGTATTCAAACCGTTCCTCGACAAATTTGCGGTGGTGTTCATAGACGATATACATGTGTATTCACCAAGTGAAGAAGAACACAAGGAACATCTTCAAATTACCCTTCAAACCCTCAGGGAGAAACAACTGTATGCCAAGTTCAAGAAGTGCGAATTTTGGCTGAAAAGTGTGGCATTCTTAGGCCATATAATTTCCGAAGCAGGAGTATCAGTGGATCCGAAGAAGGTAGAAGCTATCATGGACTGGCCTATACCTAAGACAGTGACAGAAGTTAGAAGCTTCTTGGGATTGGCTGGCTATTATCATAGGTTCGTAGAAGGTTTCTCTTCAATAGCCATATCACTCACTATACTCACCCAGAAGGACTCCAAGTTCAACTGGAACGAAGAATGTTAAGCAATTTTCGAAACTCTAAAGACAAAGCTTGCATCTGCCCCTGTTCTAACGCTACCCGCAAGGGACAAAAGTTTGACTATCTACAGAGATGCATCTAAAGGAGGACTAGGGTGTGTACTCATGCAAGATGGCAGGGTGATATTGTACGCTTCAAGACAAATAAAGACGCATGAACACAACTACCCAACCCATGCTCTGGAGCTAGCGGCGGTAGTTTTGCTCTAATTATTTGGCGAAACTACCTTTACGGGGCAAAATGTGAAGTATTCACCGACCATCAAAGCCTCAAGTATATATTCACTCAGAAAGAATTGAACCTGAGAGAGAGACTATGGATCGAGCTTTGAAAAGACTACGACTTGACAATAAACTACCACCCAGGAAAGGCAAATAAGGTAGCTGATGCGTTAAGTCGGAAGAACATGAACAAGGTGATACTATCCTCACTCTCAGCTCAACCATGCCTCAAAGAATTGGTCAAAATCAATCAGGATCGAGACCCTTCTCTGACCAAACTTAAAGAACAGATCAAACAAGGGAAGGTGTCGGAGTTTCTAGTAGACCAAAAGGGAATCATTTGGATGAACGGAAGATTATGCGTACCCGATGTCGATAACCTCCGTCAGGAAATGATGTCTGAAGCACATAAATCCAAGTTCTCAAACCACCCAGGAAGTAAGATGTATAGAGATTTGAAAAAACACTTCTGGTGGAATGGGAATGGGATAAAAAGAGATGTGGCTGATTTTGTAGCTAGATGCCATGTATGTCAACAAGTCAAGGCAGTACATCAAAGACCTCGAGGATTGCAACCCACTGGAAATTCCAGAATGGAAGTGGAAAAACATATCCATGGAATTTGTAGTAGGTTTGCCGAAAACGAGATTAGGCTATGATGGAATATGGGTAATCATGGATAGGTTAACGAAGTCCATGCACTTTCTTCCTGTCCGTGTGAACTACGACTTGGATAAGCTCGCGGCCTTGTACATGGACAATATTGTCAGACTACATGGAGTTCCAACCAGCATTCTGTCAGATTCGTATCTCGTTTCTGGAAGAGCTTCCAAGAAGCCATGGGAAGTAAGGTAACCCTCAGTACGGCTTACCATCCTTAGACAGATGGCCAAACTAAGAGAACCATCCAGACCCTAGAAGATATGCTGCGGACATGCACCTTAGACTTTGGTAGTAACTGGAGTGAACATCTACCTCTAATAGAGTTCGCATACAACAATAGCTACCACAGCAGCATAGGAATTACACCATTTCAAGCCCTCTATGGATGGAAATGTCGATCGCCACTGTATTGGGATGAGGTCGGAGAAAAGGCATCACAGGACCTGAACTCGTCCAGGAGACAGTGAAAAAGGTAGCCATCATAAAGGAAAGACTGAAGGCGGCCCAGGATCGACAGAAAAGCTGGGAAGACTTAAAGAGAAGACCCTTGCCCTTCAAGGTAGACGAGACAGATGGCCAAACTAAGAGAACCATCCAGACCCTAGAAGATATGCTGCGGACATGCACCCTAGACTTTGGTAGTAACTGGAGCGAACATCTACCTCTAATAGAGTTCGCATACAACAATAGCTACCACAACAGCATAGGAATGACACCATTTCAAGCCCTCTATGGATGGAAATGTCGATCGCCACTGTATTGGGATGAGGTCGGAGAAAAGGCCATCACAGGACCTGAACTCGTCCAGGAGACAGTGAAAAAGGTAGCCATCATAAAGGAAAGACTGAAGGCGGCCTAGGATCGACAGAAAAGCTGGGCAGACTTAAAGAGAAGACCCTTGGCCTTCAAGGTAGACGAAAAAGTGTATCTCAAGGTTTCTCCAATGAAAGGGATAGTCCGATTTGATAAGGCCGAAAAGCTGAACTCTCGGTATGTCGGACCATTTGAAGTCTTGGAAAGAGTAGGAACACTTGCCTATAGACTGGCCTTACCACCCAGTATGTCAAGAATCCACAATGTCTTCCATGTCTCACAACTAAGGAGATATATCACAGATTTTAGTCACGTTCTTAATGAAGGGCCACTCCTTGTGGAAGGGAATTTGACCCAAGGACTGAGTTATGAAGAAGTCCCTATTCAAATCATGGACACAAAGGACCAGGTGCTTAGACGAAGAACAATCTCATACGTTAAAGTCCAATGGTCCAACCACATCGAGAGAGAAGCCACGTGGGAAATGGAGGAGAAGATGCGCAGACAATACCCATATCTCTTCAAAAATAATGAAGAACCCAGTTTTGAGGATGAAAATACTTTTAAGGGAGGAGGAATGTGAAAACCCAGAAATTCAGCCCACGAAAAAAAAATACTCAGCTTTGACTAAGTTAACTCAGATCAGGGACAGTCAATAGTCAACTCAGATTTGGGACGTCAACAGTCAACTCAGATATGGAACAATCAACAGTCAACTCAAATCTGGGACAGTCAAATCAGCTGGTCAACAGTCAAACAGTCAACTCATATTTGGGAAAAGTCAACTCAGCTTTGACTAAGGCAACTCGGCTCATGAATTTCAGCAAGCTGCTACACGCATACAGTTCAGATTTCCTTTGGAAAGCCAATCTTCAGCAATATAAAGCCTACTAATTTCTAAATTATAGAAGTCCATTAAAATAGCCCGTATAGGCGAAAAACGAGTTCCCTTTGGCAAATATACATAAAATCCATATTTTTCGGAAATTGCTGCTTAAAATAATAAATTTTAGCTCCTAAAATATGAGGGCTTAAGAATTTAAATAAATTTTCACCTCGGTCGTCCTCAGTCTCGTCCACTCGTCCGGAACTCAATCATGCTAAAAAAATATCATGCACATCATAAATCATAAAATAACACTTAATCACATAAACAACACATAATTTTCTAAAAAACAATTTTCCCCCTAGTCATGCACTCATTCTCACGTAATCAGGATTTCCGGCGTTACAATTCTCCCCTCCTTATAGAAATTTTGTCCCCGAAATTAGGTTACGTACCGAAAAGCTCTGGATAGCGCGTCTGGATATCGGCCTCGGTCTGACAGGTAGACTCATCCTCTGAGTGATTCTGCCACCGGACCTTGACCACCGGAATACTCCGCGCTATAAGTATGCGCTCCTCTCGAGCCAAGATCTGAACTGGTCGCTCCTCAAAAGTTAGATCTGGTGCTAAACGAAGCGCCTCAAAGTCTAACACATGCGACGGATTCGGGACATACTTCCGTAGCATCGAAACATGTAACACGTTATGCACGATTGACAGATTGGGTGGTAGTGCTACCCGATACGCCAACGTACCGACCCTCTCCAATATCTCGAATGGTCCAATAATCTCGGGCTGAGCTTGCCTCTCCGGCCAAAAAGCATCACGCCCATCATGGGCGATATCCTCACGAATACGTGATCTCCTATAGCTAACTCCAGATCTCGTCGTCTACGATCGGCATAACTCTTATGGCGACTCTGGGCTGTCCTCATCCGATCTCATATCCTGATCACAATATCTGCTGTCTGTTGTACCATCTCTGGCCCAGTCAAAAATCTTTCGCCAACCTCGTCCAAGTGCACAGGAGATCGACATCTCCTCCCGTACAGAGCCTCCTATGGAGCCATCCCAATCGATGCCTGAAAGCTGTTGTTGTACGTGAACTCTACCAAGGGCAATCTAGAATCCCACATACCCTGAAAATCTATCACACAGGCTCTCAGCAAATCCTATAGAATCTGAATGACTGTCTCCGACTGACCATTTGTCTGTGGGTGAAAAACTATACTAAATGACAACTTAGTCCCCAACGCTGCGTGTAAGCTCCTCCAAAACGTATATGTAAACCTGGTGTCCCGATCTGACACAATAGAGACCGATATGTCATGCAGCCTGACAATCTCTCTAATGTAAAGCTCTGCGTACTGCATCAAGGTGAAAGTGGTCTTCATCGGTAGGAAATGTGCGGACTTGGTGAGTCGATCCACAATCACCCTGTCAGGCCCGGTGCGCTTAAACATGGATTAATTACTCAATTAATCATAATTAGAGGAAGCAATAAAATATGGGCTAAAATTTTTCGTTTGGGCCTGAACTGATAATCAACTCTTAAAATACAATCATACTCAAAATATGGTTTTTGACTCAAAAATCCAACAACAACAACATACAGGTAATATAACAAAAACAGATCCCTGAAATACAGTATATGCACAGGGTATCCCCTGGCTCAATATCTCAATACATAATATATATAACTGGGACTCAAAATGGGGATCTACCAGCCGACGCTCCACTCGGTCCAGCTGGATTACCTGAAGATCCTGCAAAGGAAAGCAGCCCAAAAATGGGAAAATAAAACGAGGTCAAACCTCAGTAAGAAGAGCATCAATAAAGCATCAATCCTATCGGACATGCAATATTTCAATCGTGTAATGCATGAGGGCTACCAAGAATCATCGGTAAGCAAGACACAACGACTCAGCTGTGCAATCATCTCAATAAATCAACAGAATCCAAATCACAGCGACTCAGCTGGCTATCACGACTCAGTGACGACATTGGATTCTGAGCATGAAGACTCAGCCGGCAAATCGCGACTCAGCGATATCAGGTCTCAAAGAATGTAGGATCAATATGCTATGAGTGAATGCCAAGCAGATGCTCACAACAATAAATATAAATCACACACATACGCAATTAAGAACAAAGAATCATCATCTTAACCAACAAGACCATTCAGCCTCGTCCAGCACATAGTCACAGTAACTCAAACACGCAGGAAATATTTACAAGATGATATTAAAGCTGCTAAATCGAGTTCAATTCGTACCTCAAACCTCTAGACAGCTAATACCTCAGCAAATCACACGAGAACACCGCTACAACAACCTGCTCAGATCTGCTGCCCTACTAGCTCACCAAGGAACTCAATAGAAGCTGCCTGATAGCTCAATCTGCCAAGACATCTATCCAATCAGATCGTATCTAAGCTCGTTCAGCCTACTGCCTATGGCTAAGAAGCCAAAACCAGTCACGACTACACAACGTCGGACCAACAGCTCAAATCGAAGCTTAGAACAATAAGAAATCACTTACCCAACGCTCAAAAGAACGGAAGAACTACTGGCCGGAATCCATGAAAGAAAATGAACACTGCAACTACTTTGCACTCTCTCAACACGCCGGCCGAAGGCTCCAAAATGGTACCAATCGAAGATCTATAGAAGACGAGCTCAGCACCACCGACCTTGCTCCAAACGGCGGCGTAAATTGACGGCAATCAAAGGATTTGTGTTCGGATGAACAGTGAGGGTTTGGAGAACAATAAACGTATCGAAGACTCTCTGGGAGAAGATAAGAAATATCGGGTCTGAAATTGGCTAAGTGTTGGGAAATGTAATGGTATACACGGTCAAAGTCAAAGCCAACTACTAAGTCCCGAGATCTGCTACAGTGCCACCGACCAATTCAGATCTAAGCACTTCACCAGATCTGACTCCTCTACACTATACCAGATCTGACTACCACCAAACAACGTCGCGCAGGAGTCCCGCTAAAACAAACCATACTCTAGAAATTTTTTTTAAAAAAAATTCATGTCTCGAATTAACAAACTAAAAAGTATGGCTCGTTCCCTTTAAAACATTTCTCAACATCCTATAAAACATAAATAAATGAATACCTTAAAACGTCAAATCACAAATGTTGTTTAAAAATCAGAGTATGAAAATGTTGCGGAAACGGAAAGTGTAAATAAAATGTCTGAAAAGTGTATCATAACGTAAATAAAGACATCATAGTGGTCATGGGATACTGCTGCAACAGGAGCTCAGAGGTCCTCACCACCAGTCGGGATAAAATCCACAGGGTCATCACCTGCATCATTTAAACCTAGTGAGCCTAGAGGCTCAGCATGCTCTATATTTTAAATAGCAAAGTACATATAATAAAATCACATGCAAGCACATACGTGATATAAAATACGTTAAATCATGCATGCATGAATTGTCGTAAAACATGGTTCGTAACATATCATAACGTATCATAATCATATAGCATACATAAAGCATGTCGTAACGTAACATAAAAACGTATGAGTCGTATCTGTGAAATGTGAGCGGGCGTATGACTGATCAGTTGAAAGAACCAACGTACGTGATGGTGAGATTCACCCGACCTTACCTCGGGATCCAAAGCACCTCCTATGCCACTTCACCATGTCATGATCACAGGGATACATAGGCTCTTAATACATTAAAACAGGGTATTCCCGAGCCCTGCTACCCGGTTAGCTCCCATCATTAAATTTTGCCACAAGTCACTTCAATCCCTCGGGTTTTTCTCAAAAAAATGACATGCCTTAAACGTTTTATAAAGTCTCATGATGCATGGATTTATTAAAATCATGCAATTTAAAAGTTTAGCCCGTCAATATATATTTAATCTTTTCCTTTAAAAACATTAACGTACATAGAATACTACATATATAATTAAATATATGTTCACGGGCTTCTACATTTCCTACTCCGGTCAAGGACTGGTTCAGGATGTTAGCTATCGAATTTTGAATTTTGAATTACACAAAAACTTATCCAGATTGAATTTTGAATTACACAAAACTTATTATTGTGTTTCTAACAATTCTAGTTAGTGTACAGATGTTAGTTATCGAAGAAAACTGTCATGAAGCAGAATTTGTCCAGTCGTGAGGAGAAAAGATAAAGTTCACAGCTGGTTTGGTTTATCATTTAGACGGCAGCTGGATTAGCAATGGAGACGTCCAAAGTTGAGTCAGTTGTTCGTAATCAGGCGGAGGCCAAATTTGACCAGCAGCTGTGATAATCGCTAAGAAGAAGATGAACCAGCTGCAGAGATAAGTGGGACCAGCTGGAACGATAAGGACCAGCTGGAGTGCTAAGGGGACGATGATGTCAGCAATATCAGCAGACAACTAGATGGATCAGCAATGATGACGTCAGCAGCGATGTCATCACAATCAGCAGTGAGCTACAGTATATCCAGTCGCAAGCTACAGTACAACCAGTCGATGGTACTTGAAGTTAGCGATAGCAAAACGATGTCGTTTGGATAAATGGATACGACAGCTTTTTGCATTCGCGCTAAGGTTCAGTCGATGGTTTTTGCGATGGTGATAACTAGCAGGTACATCTCTTAAGGGAAACTAGCAGGTAGCTACAGTAGTTTGTACATCCAGACGAGAGCTACAGTGGTTGTTCATCCAGACGAGAGCTACAGTGTTACTTAACCAGTCGAGGATGTATAGCAAACGATGTCGTTTGGATAAGTTAAAATGGCGGCGTTTGAACTAACCAGTCGTTGGGTAAACCAGACGCAAGAAACAGTGAACCAGACGCAAGCTACAGTGCTGTAGAAACAGTCGCAGTCTACAGTGGATTACAGAACCAGACTTTCAAATGGTATAGTTACCATCAGCTGGAGAACCAGACGCAAGCACATCACCCGGTTTTAAGACCAGCGTCTGCAAAACCAGTCGCAAGCACTTCTTCCCAGCTATTGCAATTAAGGTGAACCAGCTGTTGCGTGAAGTGTTGTGACGAAAAAAAGACAACAGCTGAGCGAACAGCTGTTGAACAATTTGTTTGAGCACATTCAGCTGTTGGGATGCAATCAACGCTCAAGATGGAAAGAATCTATAGCTGAAATAGAGTCGTGCAATTACCTTAAATCAAGGGGACAAGATTTGTACTATTCTGGGAAATAGTACAATATACAGAGGATGGTTGCACCAATTAGGAAGAAGAAAAATTGGCCTTGACAAGCGCAGAAGAGATTTGAATTTACTGTCTAACGGCCATATTTTGGGGAAGCCATATAAATACAAGAAGCACTGGTGAAGACTAATGATGATTTCGTGAAGATTTTGACAGAATGGAAAATATAGAGGGAAGGAAATTGGAGACGAAGCAGTAGACCGCCATTAGAGAGGAGCGCATATCGAGTGTCTACTGCTGAGTCTCAATCAGCTTTTGTAGAGCATTTCCCTAGTGTGTGAGATTTAATTTTTACGAGAGTTGTGCTTACACTGTAAATCTCACACACACAGAGATTCATTCACATTCATGAGAGTTGAGCGAAATTGTATAGTGAATGAATCTCAAACCCAAACCAAAATCAGATCCCGTACAAGCACGAAGACGTTAAACTCTGTGAATGTAGTATTTGAACAGAGACATTAAACAAGTTCTTGTTGAAACAGCCGAGGGCTGGTGGAGTCTAGGAGTTCTCGCAGCTGCTAGTTGCGGGATCGGGTCTGTACACGATGTATAGATCAAATCTTCTAGTGGAACCTTCCGAGGAGGAAGAAGGAGAGACGTAGGACATTGAAGTCCGAACTTCCATAAACAAATAAGCTGTGTATTGTACTCTTTATTATTTACAGTTCCGCATACGCCCTTTAATCTTAGCATTGCATAACACTCAAGTTGTCACACACGCACAGTTAAACAGATTTCTAACAGAAATCTGTTTGCATCGTTTTAAAAATTAGGATTCAGTTCTGGTGTTTTCCGCATGTTTTTATTACATATCAGATCTATCCCCGGTGCTCGATTTATATTCAAGAACCCGTGGTATTGCACCTCCTCTAGCAGCGCAAAATTTTAATTTTTGACAGTAGCGCTTGCTAACATTAAATTTCCTAATTTTCGGTCCTAACAAGTGGTATCGGTGCAGGTTGTTCTTGAACGAGCACTTATTTTAAAACGCATGTGCTATGTTTTTAAAATGTTTTAAATATTTTTGAGAAGCTTATATTATGAAGTCCAGATGAAAATGATTTGTTTTATATATAGAACTGTTTTCTCTTGATGAACTGTCACGGAATGCACGAGTTCCGTGCGAATGCCAAGATCCTATTTCGGTTGGGCTATAAGTTCACCTGGAGCAAGGCTCGGTGACTGCACATGGGACGAAATATGAGAAATGAAAATCTGAGCTTTAGTTGTCACATTTTCTTTCTGGTTCTTCATATGTGAGTGACTCATTAGCACATGTTCTTATTTGAAACAATATTTAAAGTGCTCTGATTTTTTTTAACTTTCTGGCATGCGGAAATTTCAGCTGCTGATGCTTTGTGTTTCTTTGAGCTTTTGTTATAAAAGATAGGGAGAGTGAATTTATTTATCTCTTAGTCTTTACTAATTTGAGCTATCTATTTATGCATCAATTTCAGTTTTGTTGCAATCGTCTTTTTCAAATCATAGCATATTGTTAAATATGGTTTGTTCCCAAAATGTTTTTCGATTTTCAAAATCTATATATTCCTACTTAAAAGATAGGGAGAGTGAATTTATTTATCTCTTAGTCTTTACTAATTTGAGCTATCTATTTATGCATCAATTTCAGTTTTGTTGCAATCGTCTTTTTCAAATCATAGCATATTGTTAAATATGGTTTGTTCCCAAAATGTTTTTCGATTTTCAAAATCTATATATTCCTACTGTCACGTGGTTTTTGTTGTGACAGTTTAGGGAGAGCATTGATTGAAAATTCGGGAAGACCAGATTTCGACCTATTTTTGATTCCCACAAAAAGGGAGAGAATTGTTAGATCATGCATTTGTTATTTAAATTATTGTGTAAATCAAAAAGGGAGAGATTGATGGATCTGTGTCAACAGATCCAGATTGAATTTTGAATTACACAAAACTTATTATTGTGTTTCTAACAATTCTACTTAGTGTACAAATGTTAGCTATCGAAGAAAACTGTCATGAAGCAGAATTTGTCCAGTCGTGAGGAGAAAATATAAAGTTCACAGCTGGTTTGGTTTATCATTTAGACGGCAGCTGGATTAGCGATGGAGACGTCCAAAGTTGAGTCAGTTGTTAGTAAGCAGGCGGAGGCCAAATTTGACCAGCAGCTGTAATAATCGCTAAGAAGAAGATGAACCAGCTGGAGAGATAAGTGGGACCAGCTGGAACGATAAAGACCAGCTGGAGTGCTAAGGGGACGATGACGTCAGAAATATCATCAGACAACTAGATGGATCAGCAATGATGACGTCAGCAGCGATGTCATCACAATCAGCAGTGAGCTACAGTATATCCAGTCGCAAGCTACAGTACAACCAGTCGATGGTCTTGAAGTTAGCGATAGCAAAACGATGTCGTTTTGATAAATGGATACGACAGCGTTTTGCCTTCACGCTAAGGTTCGGTCGATGGTTTTTGCGATGGTGATAACCAGCAGGTACATCTCTTAAGGGAAACCAGCAGGTAGCTACAGTAGTTTGTACATCCAGACGAGAGCTATAGTAGTTTGTTCATCCAGACGAGTGCTACAGTGTTACTTAACCAGTCGAGGATTATAGCAAACGATGTCGTTTGGATAAGTTAAAACGGCGGTGTTTGAACTAACCAGTCGTTGGGTAAACTAGACGCAAGAAAAAGTGAACCAGACGCAAGCTACAGTTCTTTAGAAACAGTCGCAGTATACAGTGGATTACAGAACCAGACTTTCAAATGGTATCGTTACCACCAGCTGGACAACCAGACGCAAGCACATTACCCGGTTTTAAGACCAGCGTCTGGACAACCAGTAGCAAGCACTTCTTCCCAGCTATTGCAATGAAGGTGAACCAGCTGTTGCGCGAAGTGTTGTGACGAAGAAAAGACAACAGCTCAGCGAACAGCTGTTGAAAAATTTGTTGGAGCACATTCAGCTGTTGGGATGCAATCAACGCTCAAGATGGAAAGAATCTATGGCTGAAATAGAGTCATGCAATTGCCTTAAATCAAGGGGACAAGATTTGTACTATTCTGGGAAATAGTACAATATACAGAGGATGGTTGCACCAATTAGGAAGAAGACAAATTGGCCTTGACAAGCGCAGAAGATATTTGAATTTATTGTCTAACGGCCATATTTGGGGGAAGCCATATAAATACAAGTAGCACTGGTGAAGACTAATGATGATTTCGTGAAGATTTTGACAGAGTGCAAAATATAGAGGGAAGGAAATTGGAGACGAAGCAGTAGACCGCCATTAGAGAGGAGCGCATATCGAGTGGCTACTACTAAGTCTCAATCAGCTTTTGTAGAGCATTTCCCTAGTGTGTGAGATTTAATTTTTACGAGAGTTGTGCTTACACTGTAAATCTCACACACACAGAGATTCATTCACATTCATGAGAGTTGAGCGAAATTGTATAGTGAATGAATCTCAAACCCAAACCAAAATTAGATCCCGTCCAAGCACGAAGACGTTAAACTCTGTGTATGTAGTCTTTGAACAGAGACATTAAACAAGTTCTTGTTCAAACAACCGAGGGCTGGTGGAGTCTAGGAGTTCTCGCAGCTGCTGGTTGCGGGATCGGGTCTGTACACGATGTATAGATCAAATCTTCTAGTGGAACCTTCCGAGTAGGAAGAAGGGGAGACGTAGGACATTGAAGTCCGAACTACCATAAACAAATAAGTTGTGTATTGTACTCTTTATTATTTACAGTTCCACATACGCCCTTTAATCTTAGCATTGCATAACACTCAAGTTGTCACACACGCACAGTTAAACAGATTTCTAACAGAAATCTGTTTGCATCGTTTTAAAAATTAGGATTCAGTTCTGGTGTTTTCCGCATGTTTTTATTACATACCAGATCTGTCTCCGGTGCTCAATTTATGTTCAAGAACCCGAGGTATTGCACCTCCTATAGCAGCGCAAAATTTTAATTTTTGACAGTAGCGCTTGCTAACATTAAATTTCCTAATTTTCGATCCTAACAACTGTTATTAGAGCAGGTTGTTCTTGAACGATCACTTATTTTAAAACGCATGTGCTATGTTTTTTAAAATGTTTTAAATGTTTTTGAGAAACTTATATTATGAAGGCTAGATGAAAATGATTTGTTTTATATATAGAACTGCTTTCTCTTGATGAACTGTCACGGAATGCGTGAGTTCTGTGCGGATGCCAAGATCCTATTTCGGTTGGGCTATAAGTTCACCTGGAGCGAGGCTCGGTGACAGCACATGGGACGAAATAGGAGAAATGAAAATCTGAGCTTTAGTTGTCACATTTTCTTTCTGATTCTTCATATGTGAGTCTCATTAGCACATGTTCTTATTTGAAACAATATTTAAAGTGCTCTGATTTTTTTAACTTTCTGGTATGCTGAAATTTCAGCTGCTGATGCTTTGGGTTTCTTTGAGCTTATGTTATAAAAGACAGGGAGAGTGAATTTATTTATCTCTTAGTCTTTACTAATTAGAGCTATCTATTTATGCATCAGTTTCAGTTTTGTTGCAATCGTCTTTTTCAAATCATAGCATATTGTTAAATATGGTTTGTTCCCAAAATGTTTTTCGATTTTCAAAATCTATATATTCCTACTGTCACGTGGTTTTTGTTGTGACAGTTTAGGGAGAGCATTGATTGAAAATTCGGGAAGACCAGATTTCGACCTATTTTTGATTCCCACAAAAAGGGAGAGAATTGTTAGATCATGCATTTGTTATTTAAATTATTGTGTAAATCAAAAAGGGAGAGATTGACACAGATCCAGATTGAATTTTGAATTACACAAAACTTATTATTGTGTTTCTTACAATTCTACTTAGTGTATAGATGTTAGCTATCGAAGAAAACTGTCATGAAGCAGAATTTGTCTAGTCGTGAGGAGAAAAAAGATAAAGTTCACAGCTGGTTTGGTTTATCATTTAGACGGCAGCTGGATTATCAATGGAGACGTCCAAAGTTGAGTCAGTTGTTCGTAATCAGGCGGTGGCCAAATTTGACCAGCAGCTGTGATAATCGCTAAGAAGAAGATGAACCAGCTGGAGAGATAAGTGGGACCAGCTGGAACGATAAGGACCAGCTGGAGTGCTAAGGGGACGATGACGTCAGCAATATCAGCAGACAACTAGATGGATCAGCAATGATGATGTCAGCAGCGATGTCATCACAATCAGCAGTGAGCTACAGTATATCGAGTCTCAAGCTACAGTACAACCAGTCGATGGTACTTGAAGTTAGAGATAGCAAAACGATGTCGTTT
>KV006950.1:21909-42582 GCA_001598015.1 Dorcoceras hygrometricum
AAAGTCAACAGGGGTCAAACCGGGGTTTGACTCTGTTGAGGGGCAAAACGGTCATTTTGCTATTTAGGGTTTGATGATCTGAAAAATTGTTTTTCACATCATAACATTCAGTTTTGGAAACTGAGTCGATCGGTCCGATCTGATCGGCGATCGGAGTTACGATGAAGTCGCAGCGATTTATATCGTCATTTGGACTCGGGCCCGTTGGACCGGCCCAAGTCCAACATTAAGTCTATATATGATTAGACTTAATTAAGAGACTACATTTACAATTAATCACAACACAACCCTAGAAACAAAACCCTAAGCACCGCCGCCTCCCTCTCTTCTCCAAGCCGCCCGCCGCCGCCGGCCGCTGCCCGCCGCCGATCTTCGCCGGAAGTTTGTTCCGGCCAGTTCGACGTGGAGAATCCGATCGTGCTGATCTCGTCAGGACTTCAGTGCAGTCTGACGAGGAGCCTCGAGTCTGGCGTGGACCGGATTGACGAATCTACCGCAATCAACCGAGAAGCGCCGGGTTCTTGAAACACCGGTTGGAGCCAGGCACAAGTGCCAGACAGGTAATTCGTTGAAACACCCTATGTATGATGATACATATGCTTGTTTGACTATTCGTATTGATCGCATCCCGGTAAATTTTTGTTCTTCCGCTGCCTGCCGGGGTGCGGATCCGGATCAATCCCAACAGTGGTATCAGAGCCATGGTTTCCCGGATCTGATCATACGAATTGCCTGTATTGTATCTAACTCATTTAATTTCAGATAGGAAACGAAATCGGAGAAGCAAGTCGCCGGGCCGCCGCCTTGCGCGGCGGCGACCACCACGTCGCGCGCGAGCTGTTGCGCGCGCGACACCATCGCGCGCTGGTCGCGCGATGGGGAACCTCACGTCGCGCGCTGGCCGCGCGACTTGTGCACGGTGGCCGGACGAAATTGCTTCGAGCGGCCGGGAGTCGTCGCCCCTCCTCGCACGCTTGACGCGCGATGGTCCCCTCGGCCGTGCGCGATGGTCGCCTCGGCCGTGCGCAATGGCGCGCGCATTGATCGGCCGCCGCTTGCGCAGGTGTTGCGCAGCGCTGCGCACATGGTCGTGCGCTGCCTGTCGATGCACGATGGATGATGGTTGGCGAGACGCTCAACATCCGTACCTCTACTACTCGAGCTACAATTATCACACGCAGCTGCCACAACGAAGTTCGAGCAACACAGATCTATCACCTGATAAGCCAATACAAGCTACTGCTCAAAGACCGAAACATAAAACAACAGCAGCTGGGAGCTACAACTCCACCAGCGCTTATCTACCTTCCTAACTCAAAGGAAAGCTCTAACAAAGCTTAAAGGTAGAATCTTTACTTACCCCAACAAACTACCGGCACGGCAAGGACGCTTATGCTAACAAATTACACAAGGG
This sequence comes from Dorcoceras hygrometricum, assembly GCA_001598015.1. Classification (NCBI taxonomy): domain Eukaryota; kingdom Viridiplantae; phylum Streptophyta; class Magnoliopsida; order Lamiales; family Gesneriaceae; genus Dorcoceras; species Dorcoceras hygrometricum. The sequence goes on from KV006950.1 coordinate 23,324, forward strand.
TGATGTCTTAGCGATCCTGCGATCCTCTTCCAGCTCCTCCAAAGCCTTCTAAATAAGTATAGAACGAAGCGCCTTAGCAAGAGGAGTCCAACGCTACCACTCTCACTCTCGTTGGAGCTGTTTACCACCAGCAATTAGGACGAATAAGGTTACTGTGAACAGTAACTACGGTATCGCGACAAGATTTGCTATTGGGAAATATTTCTAAGTGTCGGGGAACAATAATAGAGAACAATAGCTAAGTCACCTATTTAAAAATCACAACTGACTACTGGAAACAGGTCCACCGACAAACTCAGTTGTCACAACTAATATTCCCAACCAACAGCTGAAATCCCGCATCAGCTATATCCTATTGCTAAACAGCGAATAACTAAACAAAACGACGTCGCAAAGACTAATGCTGGACACGTCACCCGCTAGCCACTGCTGATCGCTAACCAAAAGCTGATTACTAAGAAACAACTGATCTCTCGCAACAGCTGAATACGCGATAACACACCAACAGCTGAATCTCCTAGCGCTTAACAAAAATGCTGTCGTCTCAACTAATCCAAACGACGACGTAGAACCACTCACTGCTAAAACACGCTAGCGCATTCTCTACTGCTCAGCGACTCCTGATCTCGCTACAACTGCTGAATACAACTACTCAGCGACAGCTGCTGATGTCACCACTGCTGAACACCCACATCTAGAGATAACTCACGCTATCTACTGATCGCTGAACTCAAGCACTGAAACCAAAACCCGATAGCTTCCCTAAGCATATCGACTCAAATCTGATCTCAACGAAACCCGATTAATTAACGAAATTAATCTCATCAGCTTTCGGGTCTCACACAACTTCTCCTTAAGCAACTGGAAACTAGACTCACATTCATTATTCCAAACAAATTTCCTATCTTTCTGGGTCAACTGAGTCATCGGCCTAGCTATCGAAGAGAACTTCTCAATAAAACGCCTATAATAGCCAGCCAAACCTAAGAAACTACGGATCTCAGAGACACTCCTAGCTCGCTCCCAGTTAAGAACTGCTTCGACCTTACTCGGATCCACGGAAATTCCTTGCGCTGAAATGACATGACCCAAAAAGACAACTCTATCAAGCCAGAATTCACACTTGCTGAATTTCGCATACAACTGTGAGTCTCTCACTTTCTGCAAAACCAAACTCAAGTGCTCTTTATGCTCTCTGAAGTTCTTTGAATATACCAGGATGTCATCTATGAAGACATCACAAAACGATCGATATACTCACTGAAGACGTGATTCATCAAATCCATGAAGACAGCAGGAGCATTCGTCAATCCAAATGGCATCACCAGAAACTCATAATGCCCATATCTCGTCTTGAAAGATACTCACTGAAGACGTGATTCATCAAATCCATGAAGACAGCAGGAGCATTCGTCAATCCAAATGGCATCACCAGAAACTCATAATGCCCATATCTCGTCTTGAAAGCCGTCTTCACCATGTCAGCATCTTTGATCCGCAACTGATGATAACTAGACCACAGATCAATCTTATAGTATACAGCAGATCCCTGAAACTGGTCAAACAAGTCATCAATCCTTGGCAACGGATACTTGTTCTTAATTGTCGATTTGTTCAATTGTCGAAAATCCACACACATCCTCATAGATCCATCCTTCTTCTTCACAAAAAGAATCGAAGCTCCCCAGTGCGACATACTCGGTCTAATGAAGCCCTTCTCCAAAAGATCATGCAACTGCTCATTGAGTTCCTTCAACTCAGCTGGCACCAACCGATACGGAGCTCTAGAAATCGAGGTTGTTCCTGGCACAAACTCTATGCTGAAGTCAATCACTCGTCTTGGAGAGAATCTAGGAATCTCATCCGGAAACACGTCAGGAAAATCTCGAGCAATCGGAACATCGCTCAACTCTGTTCATGATACCCGGGAAACATCCAAGGCGTAGATCATAAACCCTGAATTCTCTAGCGACAACAAACTAAACATCTCCATGGCGGACACAATAGGAATCTTAGGTCGCGAATCAGCACCATAGAAATCCCATTTCTCCCCAAATTCAGGCCTAAATCTCACTACACCATGGAAACAATCCACTGTCGCTCTACAACTGGACAACACATCCATACCCAAAATACAATCAAAATCTCTAATTCCCAAAACAATCAGATTGGTCACCAACACATGCTCATCAAACCTAAGAACACAATCCAACACCACCTCACGGGACAACAAACTCACGCCAGCAGGGGTAGATACAGAGACAACATCACACAGTGGGGAAGAACTCAACCCACACCCATACACAAACAACTCAGAAATAAAGGAGTGTGATGCTCCCGTATCGAACAAGACTCGTGTAGGAAAATCAAAGATAGCACAAATACCTGTAATAATCCTCTCAGGCATATCAGCCGCTTGCTCACTCGTCAAGGCGTTCACCTGAGCCTGCTGTGGTCCCGGAAACTGAGGTCTCGAAAGGTCCACCAAACCTAGACGGTTCACGGGGTTGGAAACCTGATCGTTGGTTCTGAGCAAAAGGTTGCGGTCTCTGCAAAGAACCACCAGCAGAACCTTGCTGCGACTGACTCACTGACTATCCTCCAGCCGGACACACTCGAGAAAAATTTCCATGCTGCCCACAGTTATGACAAAGGCCCTGAACTCCACGACACTGCAAAGTCATAACGACCTCCACACTGTCCACAAGTCATTCCTACTCCGGAGCCACTGCCACCAGAACTGACTGATCCTGAAGAACTCGAGTTAGATCGCTTCTTAAACTATTTCCCTCGAGGCTTGAACCTCTGACGATTCGACTGTTGCGGCACTTGAGGAGGTTGGAAAGAAGGCATCACTTCCGGCACATGTTGAAAACTAAGTCCAGCTATCGGCTGAACCTGATTCTGCACCTCCATCAGACTCTCCTCAATGTCCACTGCTCTATCCACCGCCTCAGCATACATCGCAGGGGAACCAGCTAACACCATACGGAACAACTTGGACCTCAACCCTCTCAAAAACTTGTTCCTCTTCGTCCTCTCCTGGTTCGCAACATGGGGAACATACGACAACAGCGAAGAAAACTTCCTGGCATACTCGGCCACCCTCAAATTCCCTTGCTTCAGATTGTCGAACTCCCTCTCACGGTTGTTGTATAAAGACTCAGGGGTATACTCCTGTCGAAATCACAACTCCAGTCTCTCTCATGACACGAGAAGTACCCTTCCACCAGCGTTGCGCATACTCTCTCAACTGCAACACTACTAACTTCAGTCTCCTCTGTTGCGAGTACTCCACTGCGTCAAACAAATATTCCATGTGCTCAAGCCAACCTTCAGCCAATAGACCAACCTCGACACCAGTAAAAGTCGAGGGATACCCTCAAATTCCCTTGCTTCAGATTGTCGAACTCCCTCTCACGGTTGTTGTATAAAGACTCAGGGGTATACTCCTGTCGAAATCACAACTCCAGTCTCTCTCATGACACGAGAAGTACCCTTCCACCAGCGTTGCGCATACTCTCTCAACTGCAACACTACTAACTTCAGTCTCCTCTGTTGCGAGTACTCCACTGCGTCAAACAAATATTCCATGTGCTCAAGCCAACCTTCAGCCAATAGACCAACCTCGACACCAGTAAAAGTCGAGGGATTCATCCTCTGGAATCTAGCCAACACTAGCTCCATCTCTCCAATATGACGGGTCACCTCATCCACCTCTACCTCAGTTTGTCTACCACGGAGACGCAAAGGGATACCCTGCTGCTCAACATCCTCATCACTGTCCGGGGCTCTAGACTCCCCATCTATCTGCCTAGCAATCCTACTCCTACCTCTCCTCGGCGGCATCTATCAAAACTCAGAGGTATGAAAAACAAGCAGATAAATCACAGAGGCAGATAATCAAATCACACAATCACAGAGTCAGTCAAAATCAAAACTCAAACTCTGTGCCTAGACTCAAGTGTGATCAAAAAGAAAACAAGCTTATCCCAGTTTAAGCTCTGATACCAAAAATGTCAGGTCCCGTGCTAAACCACAAGGATTAACAGCACAATTAATCACATAATCGTGGAATCATAAAATAGGGCTTAAAAATTTTTCAAATGTTTGGGCCTAAACAATAAAACATTCATTCAAATTATTCATACTCAAATAGGATTTAAATCCAAATCCAATCAACAACAGGTAATCAAATAAACTCAAATAACAGATCCCCAAAATACCTAGAAACTCAGGGCATCCCTTGGTTCGATACATAACATAAATAAACTGGGACTCAACCAAACGGGGATCTACTAGCTGAAGCTCAACTCTGCCCAGCCAGATTACCTGCGGCTCCTGCAATGGGCAACACAGACCCAAGACACAAAAGCATGAAAGGAAAATACGAGGTCAAACCTCAGTACGAAGAGCACAATAAAAGCATCAATCATATCAGAAAATGCAATATATCTATCGTGCAATGCATGTAAGGGCTACCAAGAATCATCGGTAGGCAAACATAGCACAACGACTAAGCTGTGAAGATCTCACCAATCATCAACATCTTGTGATCTTCAGGTACAACGACTCAGTCGATCATAACAAGGCAGTGTGGTATTCAGGCGCAACGACTCAGCTGGCCACCACATCAAAACAGTGTTGGATCTTTCAGGCACGACGACTCAGTCGGCCGATCACAACGTGCAATGGAAATTCAGCTTTCAAAGGAAAATCAGGCTCAATATGTATGCGTGAATGCACAGCAGACTCATGCTTAATCAATGCATAACATCACACACACAAACAGATATGAGCTCATAAGCAGCAGTCAATGCAAAACACAACAGCTAATACACGACAGAAATATTCCCAAAGCTGATATCGAAACTTCTTAATATAGCTCAATTAGGACCTCAAACATCAACAGATCTTACAACAAGAAGGTTGCAGCAACCAACTTAAGTCTACTGCCCAAGCAGCTCCACGACAACTCACCAGAAGCTACTACAAGCTCAAATCTGTCAAGACACCTAAATATCAACTCAAACAGCTTAGTTTCTAAAGCCTCATAGCTCACTCAGCTACCTCAACTCTATATAGCACCACTCAACTCTCAAAAGAAGCTTAAATCGGTAAAGAATCATTTACCCAAGGCTGTTAAAGAACAGAAGAACTGCTGGTCCACAGTCGTGAAGACACACGAACACTGTAACTACTTCACGCTCCTCAAATCCGGCGACTCCAGTCTCCAAACTGGTATCAATCGAAAGCCTTAGAGAAGACGAGCTCAGCGCTACCAATCTTACCCCAAACGGCGGCGAAGAACAACGGCAATTGACGAAAATAGGGTTCGGGTGAACAGTAGCAATCGAGGGTTCACGGGGATGAAGATAAGGAATATAAGGTTCGAAAAGATTCTAAGTGTCTATCAGCACTCACATTTAAATCCCCAATAAAAACTACAACAGAAGTCATCATCGACTAATTCAGATCTCTCCCCAACTCAGATATTGGTACTGATCTGCTTTCATTCTAAGGCAGAAGCCTCTCGGATCTGGTTCTCTAAACTATACCAAAACGATGTCGCTCTTACTTATCAAAACGACGTAGCGTCGGAGTTACACTCTCACAACAGATCCTGCTAATTCTCCTCAGATCTTGGTCACATCTGTATCCATCAAACAGCACCGGCCTACACAGCACCGTTGACCAACGTTGACATCTGTTCACGCCACTTAAACAGATCTCATTCACTAGAGCCAAGTCTGAATAGGCAATATGATGTCGCATTCTCTCTAGCAACACAATATCTGCTTAGCACCTGAACGACAACGTTTCATTCCCTGCTTGCGACAACTCACGCAAACACACCAGGACACATCTGAATATCCAGATCTCGCTCAAATCTGAAATTCTGAAAAGTCAACAAATCCTAAAATCTGGAAACCTGATACTCAGAAACTCAATTAGCTAATTCCAAACCAAATCTAATTAGCCAATAAATCATACTTAGCAAATTATAGTCCTCACATGAGTGTTGATGATCGCGCTCAGTTGTGGTGATGGAAATCTGGTATCGCAGGCGTCCAGAGGTGAGCTAGCGTGTTTTCTGTGACGAGTAGCTAAATTATGCCATTTGGATTAGTTGGAACAACAGCGTTTGGTTTAGCGGGCGAGATTCAGATTTGAGTAGCTTTGTTCTTCAGATTTCGATAGGATCCGAGTGTTGCGATGCGATGTGTTTAGCATTTCAGATTTGAGTAGCGGGTGACGTGTCCAGATGTGACAGTAGATTGTATGCGATGTCGTTTGAATAAGTCAGGATCTGTTTTGACATAGAGCCATATCTGATGTGAGATTCAGATCCGAGCGGGAAATCCAGCCTTGAGACTTAAGTTGTCGGTAAGTACTGTTCATCATTTTTGAGCAGATTTGACCTTTATATAGAGGACTTTGCCTTCGTTCTTTATTATTTTCAACTTCGACACTTAGTAATATTTCCCGATAGCGAATTCTGTCGCGATACCCTAGATACTGTTCACCGTGACTCTTTTTCTCCGATTTCCTATGATAGGCAGCTCCAATTGAAGTACAGTGGTAGCACTGGACTCATCTTGCTAAGACGCTTCGTTTGGTACTGATTGTAGAAGCTTGCGTGAAGCTGGAGAGGTTCGTGAATACATCTCCCTTCTGTAGTCTGTTAGCATAAGAGTGGCCTTGCTTCTGCCGTTCAGGTAGCTTGTTGGGTAAGTGTTAAGATCCTACCTTGTGCTTCGTTTAGAGCCTTCTGTTGTTTTATAAAGGTAGGATAGATTTGGTTGAGCTCGTAGCTCCCAATTCGTACTTTCTGTGCTACTGTCCCTGAGCTAGTATCTATGTTTGGCTTAGCAGGTGTGTGATCTGTGTTGCTCGGACTGCTTTGTGGTAATTATAGCTCAGAAGACTTGAGGTACGGATGTGAGCTTGTTTTACAGCTTTGGATTGATCATGGGTGATTATGCATGCTGTTGTGTATGCCTTGAATCGTTGTATATGTTCTGTGTTGGACATTATCTGTTTCATACACGCATTTATCATATTGAGCTCAGATCTTGTTTAGTAGTGCCTTGTTGTATTGATTCGTGTGTACCAAGATTCTTGTTTTAGAGGCCGAGCGGGTAACTCCCATCACCCTCATCTCCCTGCTGGGATCTGTTAGCCACTATGAGCGGAGTGGGTAGCTCCCACACCTCATGAGTTGGGCAACAGCAGGTTGAGCTGTGTTTTGCATCTGGTGCCATGTGTTGAGATGAGTGGGTAGCTCCGGGATACTCACACACCCCGTGGCCACGGTTGTTCAGTAGATCTGATTCGTATGTTGAGCAGTTCTTGAGATCCTTTGGCTCCCTGCTTTCAGTTGTAGCCTTGCTATCAGGCATAGAATTTGGATATTACTTGTTGCTTTCCATTTGATGTTTTATGCTGCTCTCCGTACTGGGGTTTGACCCCGTGTCCCTCTGGGGCTTGTGCTTGTTTGCCTGTATTTGTTGTTTAGGTTTCCCAGGTTATTCAGCTGGTCGTGGGGTTGACCCAGTTGGAGGTGCCCCATGAGGTGGTTAGAGTGTCCCAGTTAGCGTTTAGAATATATGTATCAAAACTGTTAGTTGGGGGATGCCCTGTGCTCTATTATATTCAGTTGAGTGTTGCTGATTGGTGCTTGATGCATGCTGTACTGTTGTACTGTGGCTTTTAGCCTTGTGAATTTTTGTAAACTGGGATATTTTGAGTATTGTAGTATTTTAAATTATGTATCATTCAGTCAGGCCAAAGCAAAAATTTAGCCACTATTTAAAATGCTTCCGCTATTGTTTGCATGGTTAAACTCTGTGATTGTGCATGAGGTCTGACATTTTCGGTATCAGAGCTTAAGCTGGAATAAGCTCGATTTCTTTGATCACACTTGAGTCTAGGCATAGTGTTGCTTGTTGCATGTGCTTGACTATGTGATTTAATTGCTGAGTGATGTATTTGTTGCTGTGTGAACTTAACCTCTTAGTGCCTTCGTATATGCCGCCTAGACGTAGGGGTAGAGGTAGAGGGCAGTTTCAGGAAGAGTTTGAAGGTCAGAACGAGGAAGTGCAGCGTAGTGTTCCTCGTCGTGGTCGTGATAGACAGGTTGAGGTAGATGAGCTGGCAGCCCATGTGGACGACATGGAACTGGTGATGGTGAGGTTTCAGCGGATGAATCCTCAGATGTTTAACGGTGATGAGTCTAGTTCCGATGCAGAGTCCTGGTTGCAGCACATTACCGGGTTGTTCGATCGTGTCAGGTATGATACGAGCGTAGGCTGTGTTTGGTTACGTTTCAGTTGAGGAGAGGTGCCGAGCGTTGGTGGAGAGGCGCTTCGAGGACTCTCGAGGAGACAGGTGTAAGGACGTGGAACAACTTTTTTACTGCCTTTCGTCAGGAGTACGTTCCGGAATCCTTTGTGAACGCCAGGGAGCGTGAGTTTGATAACCTGGTGCAGGGGACTATGTCCATGGGAAGTATGCCCGGAGGTTTTCTTCTCTTCTTGCGTATGTTCCGCATGTTTCTGGCCGAGAGAGGGCGAAGAGGAATAAGTTCTTTGAGGGCCTCAACAAAGAGTTGTATTCTTTGGTGTTGGCGGGTTCACCGGCGAGTTATGCGGATGCGGTGGACAAGGCTATGAATATTGAGGAAGGACTACAGAACCGTAGGTCTCATGTTAGGCCTCAAGTGGTGCAAGGTAACCGTCCCATGGTTCCGGGGGTGCATCCTTCCAAGTCTGTGCAGTCATCCCAACCACCCCAGCAGCAAGTAGCCCAACAGCCTGGACACCAGAGGTTTAGGCCTCGTGGTCGTCAAGTCAAGAAGAAGTCTGGTTCTAGTTCTTCTGGCTCGGGTAGTTCTAGCAGTGGTAGTAGTTCCAAGGTCGAGTTTTGTGGCCAATGTGGAGGAAGGAATCTTACAGTATGGACACTTTGCGAGAGTTTTGTGGCCAGTGTGTAGGATTGCAAGGTTCGTGTAACGTTTGTGGACAGTATGGACACTTTGCGAGAGTGTGTCCTTTGTCTGGATCACAGAATACTGGCGCCCCACCGCAGGGTCGAGGTGGATCATCTAGAGGTCGTTCTTTTCCTGCTCTACAGCAGAGTTTGGGAGAGCCTTAGTTTGGGCCGTTTCAGCAGCCTGGTACTTCGCGGTTCTCAGCCTCAGTTTTCAGAACCTCAGTTTGCCCAGGTGAATGCCATGACGAGGGAGAAAGCAGAGGGCACGCCAGGAGGAGGAGTGATCGCAGTTACTTGCTTTGTATTTTGATTTTCCTGCGCGTGTGTTGTTTGATACAGGAGCATCACATTCCTTTATTGATGATGCATTTGTGGTTGAGCATGGATTGCATACCACTGCTTTGTGTGATGTTGTGTCTGTTGCGAATCCTGACGGCGTGAGCCTGTACTCCCAAGAGATCTTGTTGAACGGCATTCTTAGGTTTGGTGAGAGCGTGTTTTTAGCCAACCTGATCAGGCTAGTGATGTGGGATTTTTATTGCATAGTGGGAATGGACGTGCTGTCTTGTTATAGGGCCACTGTGGATTTTTTCCATGGCGTTGTGCGTTTTAGGCCCCAGTCTGGCGAGAAATGGAATTTCTATGGCCACGATTCCCAGTCGAAGATTCATCAAGTCTCTGCGATGGAGATGTTTATCATGTTGTCGTTGGATAATGCTGGGTTTATGATCTATGCTTTGGATGCGTCTTCTTCTTCGCGCGTAGAGCTTAGTGACGTTCCCGTTGTTCGCCATTTTTCGGATGTGTTTCTGGAGGAGATTACTGGTTTTCCTCCGAAGAGGTAGATAGATTTCAGCATTGAGTTGGTACCTGGTACAGCTCCTATCTCTCGAGCTCCGTATCGTTTAACGCCTGCTGAGTTGAGGGAGCTTAAGGTTCAGCTTAGCGACTTGCTGGAGAAGGGTTTCATTAGGCCGAGTATGTCTCCGTGGGGAGCGCCTATCTTGTTTGTTAAGAAGAAGGACGGGTCGATGAGGATGTGCATCGACTTTAGACAGTTGAATAAGGCGACAGTGAAGAATAAGTACCCTTTGCCGAGGATCGATGACTTTTTTGATTATCTTCAGGGTTCGGCTGTGTTTTCTAAGATCTATCTACGTTCGGGGTATCATCAGTTGCGCATTTGAGAGAAAGATGTTGCGAAAAATGCTTTTTATACGAGGTACGAGCATTATGAGTTTCTAGTTATGCCTTTTGGTTTGACGAATGCCCCCGCAGTTTTCATGAACTTGATGAATTGAGTCTTTAGAGAGTTCATCGATCAGTTTGTGATTTTGTTTATCGATGACATTTTGGTGTACTCTAAGACTCCGATGCAGCACAAGGAGCATTTGAAGTTGGTTCTACAGACTCTTCGAGACTCGCAACTGTATGCTAAGTTCTCCAAGTGCGAGTTTTGGTTGGATAGAGTTGTATTTCTGGGTCATGTCATGAGCATTTGAAGTTGGTTCTACAGACTCTTCGAGACTCGCAACTGTATGCTAAGTTCTCCAAGTGCGAGTTTTGGTTGGATAGAGTTGTATTTCTGGGTCATGTCATTTCAGTGGAAGGTATTTCTATGGATCCCAGTAAGGTAGAGGCAGTTGTTAACTGGGAGCGCCCCAAGAATGTTGCTGATATTCGTAGTTTCTTGGGTTTGGCTGGCTATTATCGGAGTTTTATAGAGGGATTCTCTAGTATATCTAGGCCGATGACGCAGTTGACTCAGAAAGACAAGAGGTTTGTTTGGACTGAGCAGTGTGAGAACAATTTTTTGTTGCTCAAAGAGAAGCTAACTTCTGCGCCTGTGTTAGCTTTGCCGTGTGGTTTAGGTGGTTTTGTGGTTTGTGCGGATGCTTCCTTGAATGGATTGGATTGTGTGTTGATGCAGAATGGTCGAATCATTGTGTATGCCTCTCGTCAGTTGAAACCGCATGAGACTCGTTACCCAGTTCATGATTTAGAGTTGGCAGCAGTGGTCTTTGCCTTGAAGATTTGGCGCCATTACCTGTATGGCGAGCAATTTGTGGTGTATTCAGACCACAAGAGCCTTCAGTATATGTTTCTCAGTCAGATTTTAACATGAGACAGCGTAGATGGATGGAGCTGCTAAAGGATTTTGATTGTGAGATCCAATATCAGCCTGGGAAGATTAATGTAGTTGCTGATGCATTGAGTAGAAAGGCTCAAGTGGCGATGCTGGCTTCGTTGCAGATTTCGAAGGTCCATGAGCATCTAAGCACTACTGGTTGGCGGTTTTACCCAGCTGAGGATTATGTTGTGGTGTCTTCTTTCCAAGTTGAGCCACAGATTGTTGCAAATATTAGAGCAGCTCAGAGGACTGATCCATCCATCCATGACTTGAAGCTGAAGGTTAGAGCTGGAAAGTTAGAGGATTATACTGTCTCATCTGATGGTTGTCTGAGATTTCGTGGCAGATTGGTAGTGCCGAATCTGATTGATTTGAAGGAGGAGATCTTAAGAGAAGCGCACTGTAGTAGACACCGTGTCCATCCTGGTGCAAGGAAGATGTATCATGCCTTGAAGCAGCATTACTGGTGGCCAGGTTTGAAGAGTGATGTTGCTGATTTTGTAGCCCGTTGTCTGAATTGTCAGCAAGTTAAGGCTGAAAGGATGAGACCTGGTGGTTTGTTGCAAAGCTTAGAGGTGCCCCAATGGAATTGGGAGCACATAGCTATGGATTTTGTGACCCATTTGCCTCGTTCCAGCAGTGGTTGTGATGCTGTTTGGGTTGTTATTGATAGGTTGTCAAAGTCTGCGCACTTCATTCCCTATAGCATGACCTATTCTTTGAATAAGATGGCGAAGTTGTACATAGATTCTGTGGTGCGTTTGCATGGTGTGCCTGTTTCTATTGTTTCAGATCGTGATCCGAGGTTTACTTCCAGGTTTTGGAAGAGTTTGCAAACAACTTTGGGTACTAGATTGCGATGAGTACAGCGTATCATCCCCAGACAGATGGCCAATATGAGAGAACTATCCAGATTTTAGAGGATATGTTGAGAGCTGTTGTGATGGATTTTAGCGGTAGCTGGCAAGACTCGTTGTATTTGGTTGAGTTTTCTTACAATAACAGCTATCAGGTCACGATTGGTATGGCGCCATTTGAAACTCTGTATGGCAGGAAGTGCAGATCGTCTGTGTGTTGGGAAGAAGTGGGGGAAAAACAGCTATCTTCTCCAGAATTTGTGCAGCAGATGAGAGATCAAGTGGATCTGATTCGCCAGCGAATGAAAGCTACACAGGATCGCCAAGCCAGTTATGCGAATAAGAGGCGTAGGCCTTTATAATTTCAGGTTGGTGATTTGGTTTTCCTGAAAGTTTCTCCTTTTCGAAGTGTTATGAGATTTGGTCTCAAGGGAAAGTTATCTCCTCGTTATGTTGGACCATATGAGATTGTTGAGAAGATTGGTCGTTTGGCTTATCGGCTGTTGTTGCCGCCAGATCTGTCTTCCTTACATGATGTTTTCATGTGTATATGTTGAGGAAGTATGAGCCAGATCCGTCACATGTGTTGAGAACTGACGAGGTGGAGCTAGATCGAACTTTGAGTTATGTTGAGTATCTCTTGCAGATCTTGGACATAAAGGAGAAGCAGCTAAGGAATAAGACCATTCCTTTGGTGATGGTTCAGTTGAGCAAACATGGTAGAGAGGAAGCTACGTGGGAACTTGAAGAGAAGATGCAGCGTGAGTGGCCGCATTTGTTTGAGTAAGCGTGGTATCAGATTCCAGTAGCTAGTTTGTTTCTTGTCTTTCCCATTAGATGTTTGCTTATGTTTGTTTTCCCAGTTATCTTGAACTCTTGATCTAGAGGATTTGTTTGATTTCAAGGACGAAATCCTATTTTAGTAGGGGAGAGATGTGAGACCCGAAAGTTGATTAGATTAATTGAATTAATTAATCGGGTTTAGTATAGACCAGATTTGACTGGAACAGATCTGGGATGAGCCAGCTGTGAGTTGGTACGCTTGGATTAGTTATCGGGTCCGTAGAAGTCCTTGAAACAGATCTTGAGAGTTGGATAATTTCCGTGGGAACTGATTAGATGTGAGTGTTGGTGATCGCGCTCAGTTGTGGTGATGGAAATATGGTATCGCAAGCGTCCAGAGGTGAGCTAGCATGTTTTCTGTGACGAGTAGCTAAACTACATCGTTTGGATTAGTTGGAACGACAACGTTTTGGTTTAGCGGGCGAGATTCAGATTTGAGTAGTGTTGGTCTTCAGATTTCGATAGGATCTGAGTGTTGCGATGCGATGTGTTTAGCATTTCAGATTTGAGTAGCGGGTGACGTGTCCAGATGCGACAATAGACTCTGTGCGATGTAGTTTGGATAAGTCATGATCTGTTTTGACGTAGAGCCATAACTGATGTGAGATTCATATCCGAGCGGGAAATCCAGCCTTGAGACTTAAGTTGTCGGTAGGTACTGTTCAACAGTTTTGAGCATATTTGACCATTATATAGAGGACTCTGCCTTCTGTTTAGCATTTCAGATTTGAGTAGCGGGTGACGTGTCCAGATGCGACAATAGACTCTGTGCGATGTAGTTTGGATAAGTCATGATCTGTTTTGACGTAGAGCCATAACTGATGTGAGATTCATATCCGAGCGGGAAATCCAGCCTTGAGACTTAAGTTGTCGGTAGGTACTGTTCAACAGTTTTGAGCATATTTGACCATTATATAGAGGACTCTGCCTTCGTTCTTTATTATTTTCAGCTTCGACACTTAGTAATATTTCCCGATAGCGAATTATGTTGTGATACCCTAGCTACTGTTCACCGTGAATCTTTTTCTCCGATTGCCGACGGTAGGAAGCTCCAATTGAAGTAAGAGTGGTAGCACTGGAGTCCTCTTTCTAAGACGCTTCGTTTGGTACTGATTGTAGAAGCTTTTGTGAAGCTGAAGAGGTTCGCGAAGACATCTCCCTACTGTAGTCTGTTAGCAGAGTGGCCTTGCTTCTGCCGTTCAGGTAGCTTGTTGGGTAAGTGTTAAGATCCTACCTTGTGCTTCGTTTAGAGCCTTCTGTTGTGTTAGAAGGGTAAGACAGATTTGGTTGAGCTCGTGGCTCCCAATTCGTAGTTTCTGTGCTACTGTCCCTGAGCTAGTATCTGTGTTTGGCTTAGCAGGTGTGTGATCTATGTTGCTCGGGACTGCTTTGTGGTAATTATAGCTCAGAAGACTTGAGGTACGGATGTGAGCTTGTTTTACAGCTTTGGATTGAGCATGAGTGATTATGCGTGCTACTGTGTATGCCTTGCATCGTTGTATATGTTCTGTATTGGACATTATCTGTTGCATACACGCATTTATCATATTGAGCTCATATCTTGTTTAGCCGTGCCTTGTTGTATTGATCTGTGAGTACCAGGATGCTTGTTTTAGAGGCCGAGCGGGTAACTCCCGTCACCCTCATCTCCCTGCTGGGATCTGTTAGCCACTATGAGCGGAGTGGGTAGCTCCCACACCTCATGAGTTGGGCAACAGAAGGTTGAGCTGTGTTTTGCATCTGGTCCCGTGTGTTGAGACGAGTGGGTAGCTCCCATATACTCACACACCTCGTGGCCACTGTTGTTCATTTGATCTGATTCGTTTGTTGAGCAGTTCTTAAGATCCTTTGGCTCTCTGCTTTCGGTTGTAGCCTTGCTCTCATGCATAGCATTTGCATATTACTTGTTGCTTTCCATTTGCTGTTTTATGCTTCTCTCGGTACTGGGTTTTGACCACGTGTCCCTCTGGGGCTGGTGCTTGTTTGCCTGTGTTTGTTGTTCAGGTTTCCCAGTTTATTCAGCTGATCGTGGAGTTGACCCAGCTGGAGGTGGCCCATGAGGTGGTTAGAGTGTCCCAGTTAGCGTATAGCATATATGTATCAATACTGTTAGTCGGGGATACCCTGTGCTCTATTATATTCAGTTGTAGTGTTGCTGATTGGTGCTTGATGGATGTTGTATTGTTGTACTGTGGCTTTTAGCGTTGTGAATTTTTGTAAACTGGGATATTCTGAGTTTTGTAGTATTTTAAATTATGTATCCTTCAGTCAGGCCAAAAGCGAAAATTTATCCATTATTTTAAATGCTTCCGCTATTGTTTGCGTGGTTAAACTCTGTGATTGTGCACGAGGCTTGACAATTTCTATAGATTGATCGAACGAAGAAAACACCGGAAAGATAGATAATCTGCAATGAGAAAGCATTGAAAGCAAGAGAGTATTTTGCGCAAGGTAAGAGGTAAATGAAAATGAACAGATGTTTTTAAGATACAATAATGTGAAACGGTGAGAGAGAAAATGTGGATGTCACGTTTCACATGATGACAACCACGTGTCAATCATCCAACGGCGCGATCAGATTTTGAAAGGATTTTGAATTTTAACCGGGGTAAAAAGTAAAATCTAGCGCCATTTTAACATTACGTTACTGCCTTAGATCTGTTTTTATGTTCCAGTTGGGGTACTATCAGATCTGATCACTTATAAGCTTCAACTGCATATACACAAAATCTGAATAAATTCAGATCTTACGCATTCAGCTGACTCAGCACTTATTAACTCAGATCTGTTATCCCCCCTAAAGCTGAGGTTCTCCCAACGTAATACTTTACCAAATCTGAAGTGATCCTTGTTCCCCCTGAACAGAAGATCCAGATCTGAAGTAAACAAAAACTGTTCAACCTGCAAAATGATAGCACAATCATAGACTAAGGCAGTTATAAGAGACCAAGAATGTTTTGAAAATACGAAAACTTAGCGTTTGGCAAAGGATTTGTGAAGATATCAGCAACTTGCTGGTCTGTCAACACATACTCCAACCGGACGTCCTTCTTGAGCACGTGATCTCTTATGAAATGATGCTGAATTATGTGCTTGGTTCTTGAATGCAGCACAGGGTTCTGGGTGATAGCTATCGCACTGGTATTGTCACAGAATATAGGAGCTTCAGAAGCATCAATGCCATAATCCTTGAGCTGGTGTTGAATCCATAAGATCTGAGCACAGCAGCTTCCAGCCGCTAGATTGTGAGGAATCAGGTTTTGGATTATGGATTAATCATATTTTCAGATTTCGAATTTTAGGATTTTGGGTGAAATCCGTTTGGAATTTGGAGTTGAATTGTAGAAATTATGATAGAAATTTGATTTCCTTAGTAACGCTTGATTTTAGCGCAAGCGGAGAGGTCTGGTGAGTGAGATCTGTTCGCTAAAGTTATCGGGTGAAATCTGGTCGTGTTTGGAGTTGAAGTGATGAAGTTATATTAGAAATCTGGTTTTCCTACATGTTAGCGTGATTTCCGCGAGATTTAGATGAAACGGTGTCGTGTTGGTGAGGTCTGGATGACCAAGAGTGAAGCGCTTGAATTTCGTAATTTCGGATGTCAACGCGAGTCAACGCAATTTGAATTGGTGAGAGATCTGCTAGCGTTTGAGAGATCTGGTCCCTTTCGTGTTTGAACGCGGGCGGGCGTTCGTGTGAAGAGATCTGCTGACGTAAGCAGATTTCACGTGTTGGTCAACATGTAGAGTTGACATCTGGTTTAGCGAGTAGCGAGAGAGCTGGTTTCGCGTGAGAGACCTGGTGGAGTTAGCGCGTCGCATGAGATCATGACATGTGTAAGTCAACGAGATAGAGTTGACGTCTGAATTGAGCGCTAGTGTTGTGCGTCGAGGAGAGATCTGTTTTTCCTTTACGTCGTCGTTTTGGACTTGCGCGCGAGAGCAACGTATTGAGCGCTGAAATCTGTTTTATTGGAACGCTGCCGTTTGGTGTTGTGCGCGAGCGTGTTTTGCTAAGCGTGAAGTCTGATGGGATTTAGCGCCAGATTGAGAGATCTGCTTTGCAATTGCGAGCGATGTAGGAATCTGTTTTTGTCGATGATTGACTTAGACAGTAGCGATTCATTTGAGGATTTAAATACAAGTGTTGAGTTACACTTAGAGTATTTTGCACCCGATATTTCTTATCCTCTTCCTCCTTTGAAACCCTCGACTTGATACTGTTCACCGTAGCTTTTTACCACCGATTCCCGTCGTTTCCAGCCTCTGTTTTTGATAATCTTGGTGGCGTTGGACTCCCCTAGCTTATATCTTTCATTTGCTACCCATTAGAGAACCTGAATTAGAGTCGGAGAAGAATGGCGAAGCTGCTGTGTCTTCGGCCGCGAGATCTGTGCGTCCTCCTGCTAGCATGATCTTTTGGGTGAGCATCCTTTATTGTTCTGAGCTTTACTCTTGTAGTTAATTCCTGCGTAGACTTGTAGAACTTGAGCATGGTTCTGGCCGTAGGTGTTTATGGGTTGTTCAGATTTGAGCTAAGATATTAGCTACCTTGTACAGATTTCTGCCCCTTGAACCTTTCTGCCGTGAGTTTTGTACCAAGAGAATTCTGCTTCTTCAGGCCGTGAGTTATGCCGTGCCTTGTATTGAATCTGTGACGTAGAATTGTGAGACTTAAGGTACGATTTGAGCAGCTCTAAATAGCTTGACGCGTGAACATGGCTGTATTTCCTTGCTATGAAATATGTTGGTTGGCTATTGTGATTTTATGTGAACCAGTTTGCTAAATGGTTTGAGTTTATGCACTGTTTTACGTATTGGGCATTGTATGCATTGAGCATTGATATTGATTGGCATACATGCATACATATTGAGCCTTTGACAGATTGATTTGATGACCTGATTGGGTGCCACGTTGTGACTGGCTGACTAATGAGTCGTGCCTGCAAAGTCCAACGCTATCATCGGAGTGGTGACTACCGGATTCGAGTTTCTACCACCGAGCTGTGATGGGCTGATGGGCCCCGATGATCACGGACTGATGATTTCCACCGGCTGATTGGCCGTGCGTGGTATGGAGGCTTGATTTGATTTGCCAGTTGATGGACTGGTCTAGCTATCCGATTCTTTGATAACCTCATGCATTCATAGCATTGACTTATGTCATGTTGCATGTTAGCTGTTTTGATAGCTCTTCGTACTGAGGCTTGACCTCGTATTTGTTTTCCTGCTTTTGTGTCTTGGGTCTGTGTTACCCATTTGCAGGATCTTCAGGTAGCCAGGCTGGACAGAGTAGTGGTACAGCTTGTCGGTCCCCGTTTTCTTGAGTCCCAGTCTACTTCTATTATGTATCGAACCGGGGGATGCCCCGTGTTTTTATGTATTGGGGAATTGTATTAGACTTGAGATTTACTGCTACCTGGTTTGTATAAGTTTGAGTTAACTTATATTTTGATTATCGATATTTTGAATGTATGTTTTTACGCTCAGGCCCAAATGATTTTGAAAAATTTTTAAGCCCTGATTTTAGCTTCCGTATTTATGCGTTTATTATGTGTTAATTGTGAGTAATTAGCACGGTGCCTGACATTTTTGGTATCAGAGCTTAAAATGGGATAAGCTCGATTTCTTTTGATCACACTTGAGTCTAGGCACAGAGTTTTGATTTGATTGTTGACTGACTCTGTGGCTTATGTGATTATTATCTGCCTTGATGTTTATCTGTTGTTAGCCTTACCTCTAGACTTGTGTAGATGCCACCGAGGAGGGGTAGATCTAGGCGTTCCGAGGGGTCTAGGGCTCCAGACAGTGACGAGGATGTTCATCAGGTAGATGATGTGACCCGACGGTTGGGCGGGATGGAATTAGTTTTAGCTCTTTCAGCGTACGAACCCTCCGACTTCTGCTGCTACTGAGGGAGGTGCGAGAGCTGAGGCATGGATAGTACATATGGAGGAGCTATTCGATACTTTGGAGTACGCTCCGGAAAAGAGACTCAAGTTAGCAGTGCTGCAGCTCGGGGATGATGCGCAGCGCTGGTGGAGAGGCACTTCTAGGATGCTTCGTGATAGTGGAGCAGTGATCACTTGGGAGAGTTTCTGTGAGGCGTTCCGTCAGGAATATACCCCGGAGTCCTACTTCGCCAGCCGAGAGCGAGAGTTCGACAACCTCAAGCAGGGTAACATGCGAGCAGTTTTCTGCGCTTTTGGTGTACATGCCACATGTAGCGAACCAAGAGCGAATGAAGAGGAACAAATTCTTGAAGTTCTTGAGACCTGATCTTTACCGGATGGTGTTGTCTGGGTCCCCGGCGACCTTTATGGAAGCTGTGAACAATTCGGTTGATATTGAGGAGAGTTTGATGGATCCCGAGGCTCCGGTGCATCAGACGACTGGACGTATTTCTCAGCCAGCGCAGGCGGTGTCGCAGTCGTA
>KV006950.1:51704-64068 GCA_001598015.1 Dorcoceras hygrometricum
GTGATTATTATCTGCCTTGATGTTTATCTGTTGTTAGCCTTACCTCTAGACTTGTGTAGATGCCACCGAGGAGGGGTAGATCTAGGCGTTCCGAGGGGTCTAGGGCTCCAGACAGTGACGAGGATGTTCATCAGGTAGATGATGTGACCCGACGGTTGGGCGGGATGGAATTAGTTTTAGCTCTTTCAGCGTACGAACCCTCCGACTTCTGCTGCTACTGAGGGAGGTGCGAGAGCTGAGGCATGGATAGTACATATGGAGGAGCTATTCGATACTTTGGAGTACGCTCCGGAAAAGAGACTCAAGTTAGCAGTGCTGCAGCTCGGGGATGATGCGCAGCGCTGGTGGAGAGGCACTTCTAGGATGCTTCGTGATAGTGGAGCAGTGATCACTTGGGAGAGTTTCTGTGAGGCGTTCCGTCAGGAATATACCCCGGAGTCCTACTTCGCCAGCCGAGAGCGAGAGTTCGACAACCTCAAGCAGGGTAACATGCGAGCAGTTTTCTGCGCTTTTGGTGTACATGCCACATGTAGCGAACCAAGAGCGAATGAAGAGGAACAAATTCTTGAAGTTCTTGAGACCTGATCTTTACCGGATGGTGTTGTCTGGGTCCCCGGCGACCTTTATGGAAGCTGTGAACAATTCGGTTGATATTGAGGAGAGTTTGATGGATCCCGAGGCTCCGGTGCATCAGACGACTGGACGTATTTCTCAACCAGCGCAGGCGGTGTCGCAGTCGTATCAGTCTCCTCAGGGGTCACAGAAGTTGAGTCGCCAGCAGTTCAGACCTCGAGGGAAGCAATTCAAGAAGAAGGGCCATTCGAGTTCCTCTGGTTCCGTGAGTTCTGGTTCTGGCAGCGGTTCAGGCAGTGGCTCTGGCGGTGGATTTTGTGCACAGTATGGAGGGAGACATGAGACTTCGCAGTGTCGTGGAGTTAGAGGACTTTGCCATCTTTGTGTTCAGCCGGGACATTTCTCTAGGGCGTGTCCTTCGATAGGAGGGCGGTCTTCTGGACAGTCGCAGCAGGGTTCCGCTGGTGGTTCTTCGCAGCAAAAACAGTCTTTCTCTCAGTCCCAGCGATCAGGATTTCAGCCTCGTGAGCCATCTAGGTTTGGAGGACCTTCTCGACCTCCATTTTAGATTCCCCAGCAGGCTCAGGCGAATGCTTTGAACAGAGAGCAGGCTGACGAGACGCCTGGAATGGTGATCGGAGGTACATGCTTTATATTTGATTATCCTGCGAAAGTTCTTTTTGACACTGGTGCATCACATTATTTCATATCTGAGTTGTTTGTGTTTGAGCATGGGAGTTCCTCCCCATTGTGTGATGTCGTGTCTGTGTCTACTCCTGCTGGTGTGATTATTTGGTCTCGAGAGGTAGTGCTTGATTGTCTGATTAGATTTGATGAGCATGTTTTGGTCTCCAATCTGATTGTTTTGGGGATTATAAAATTTGATTGTATCTTGGGGATGGATGTGCTGTCTAGCTATAAGGCTACAGCTGATTGCTTCCATGGTGTGGTGAGATTTCGCCCTGATTCGGGTGAGAAGTGGGATTTCTACGGTGCTGATTCACGTCCGAAGATTCCGCTGGTTTCCGCCATGGAGATGTTTAGCCTGCTATCGCTAGGAAATGCTGGATTCATGATCTACGCGCTTGATAGTTCCCAAGAGCAGCGATTAGAGTTGAATGATATTCCTGTTGTTTGAGAGTTTCCCGACGTGTTTCCAGACGAGATACCTGGATTCTGTGAGACCTGAATCTGTTAAGTAAGATTAATTGTGGAAATTAATCGGTTGATTTGAGGTTTGTGGTTTAGACTCTCTGTTGGTGTTTAAGTGGCATTTTCGGGTCGATTTCATTCCTTAGAACGATTCTGGTGATTTTCGTATTTTTAAATTTGGGTGCCTGCTGGTGACAGCTTTGATGACGTCATGCTCTATGTTGGCATCGAAGTCGCTGACGTAAGCTTTGCTGCTGGTAGCTTAGCGCGCATTGTTCTTTGTTTTGGTAGCTGTTGACAGCAGCGCTTATGTGGATTTCAGCAGGAGAGCGTTATAGGATTTCGAAACGGTGACGTTTTGGAAAGCAACGATTGATTTATATCTGTTAGCAGATAGTTCCTGTAGCAGGTATAAGACGTCGTCGTTTGGGTTAGTAGAGGCGGTGTCGTTTTGAGGAACCAGTCGATGGTTTATGTTATCTACTGATAACAGATATGTCGACGTAAGCATTACTGTTGAGCGTTGTGTGGATGACGTAGACTTTACTGTCGTCAGTCGATGGGTGTTATCGCGTTATTTGTATGCCTGCTGGTTGTCAACGCGGGTCAACCTTCCTGTAGCGCGAAAAGGATGCGACGTTGTTTGAGTTAGTTGCAACGCCGCGTATTGATGTTGCTGCTGGTAGCTGCAGGGGGTAGTGTTTTATGTTGTTTTGGTCCTGCGAGTGGATGTCCAGCTGCTGGCAGTAGGAAAAGTGGATTTTAGGCGACGCCGTTTTGGCTTAGTGTTAGAAGCCCTTTTGTTATTGTTGCTGCTGGCAGTCGAGGGTCGTTAATTGTGGAGAATACGTCGACTGTTGCTCCTGCTAGTTTTGTCGGTGGAAATGCGCTCTTGCTGGTAGCAGCAGTTAAGAGTTTTATAAATAGCAAGACTTGGTCTTCGTTGTGGATTATTAGTTCCCATACTTAGAAATATTTCCCCGATTGTCGACCCCTGTTTCTCAAACCCTCGTTACTATTCACCATGAGCTATTCTTGTGGATTCCCGTCGTTTCAGGTGGTTGTTTTGCTCGTGCGAAGTAGCTTTGGACTCCTCTCGAGAAGCTCTACCATTCTACACCAGTTTTAGAAGCTGTAATTGGCTAGTCGAGGAACGTGAAGTTGCTGCCGTTCGAGTGTTGCGTCGACCGGGTAGAACTACGTTCTGGTCTTCGGTGAGACCTTGTTCCTAGCCATAGTTTTAAGCTTCTCGTTTAACTGTTGAGGTATATTGGGCAGCTGGTTGAGTGTGACTCCCGTCCGTGAGCTTGTTTATCATCCCGTTAGATTTATGTTGTGTATGCTGTGTGTTTATCAGGATTTTACCAGAGTCTTCGGGATTCCTTGTGGTAACCAGCGTGTGCTAATTATAGCTCAGAAGAATTAAGGTACGGATCTGAGCTTGATGTAGCTTGGAATTGGCATGAGATATTATGCGTGGCTGCTGGGATATTTCGGTGAACCTTCTGTGTATTGTTTGCTGAGCATTGGTGTTTATGCTAGCTGTTTGTATGTGAGTTGCATACACGCATTTGTTCATACATATTTCAGATCCCTTGCGTATCGTATTTTGCAGCCTTGTATCTTGTATTGCTGTTGTTGATTCTTACCAGGATGCGAGGGCGAGCGGCGGTACCACACTCTCATCTCCCTGCTGGGATCGTTAGCCACCATGCGCCGAGTGGTTAACTACCACAGTTCATGGGCGAGGCAACGGCAGGTTGAGCAGTTTGATGCATATGGTATTTGGGTGTAGTGTCATGGCGAGTGGCTCATTACCACACTGTGAACACACCCCGTGGCCACTATTCGTTGTTGATGATTCTTGGAGCTATGTTTGAGTTCTTTAGCTCCCTTGAGGGTCGAGCTTTCCGTTGATATCCGGTGTCTGATGCATAGCATCTGCATTTTATCTTATGCATTTCCTTAGCTGTTTCTTTTGCTCTCCGTACTGGGGTTTGACCCCATGTCCCTCTGGGGCTTGGTTTGTTTCCTTGTTTGTGTTGTTTTCAGGAAACCCAGGTTTTACAGCTGGTCGTGGTTTTAACCCAGCTGATGGTGCCCCGGGAGGTGGTTAGCGTGTCCCAGTTGTGTATAGCATATTTATATATATGTATCAGTTAGCCAGGGGGATGCCCTGTGCTTTGTTGTTGTATCCCGTTGGGGAGTCTGGTACATGTTATTTGTGTCTGGTTGGTATGCTAGCATTCGTGGTTTTGTAAATGGGAACTTATTTTGAGTATCGTTCTATTTTAAATTATATGTTTTAAACCGTCGGGCCTAAAAGAGAAAATTTTACCCACTTTTTGATAAGCTTCCGCATGTGTTTGGGTTTTTACTCTGTTTAGAGCACGAGGCCTGACAATTTTGGTATCAGAGCTTAAGCTGGGATAAGCTCAATTCCTTTGATCACACTTGAGTCTAGGCACAGTGTTGTGTGTTGAATGTGCTTGACTTATGTGACTTACGTGCCTGCATATTTGTGTTATATGCTTTCTATGCTGTATCTGTTCTATCTTCTTGATCCTGTTGAGTGTATTTTAGATGCCGCCTAGACGTCGTGGTAGAGGTAGGGGGCAGTTTCAGGAATCAGGAGGTCAGAACGAGGATCAGTATAGTGCTCCTAGTCATACTCGTGAGAGTAGCGAAGAGGGGGAAGCTGAGGCTCCGCCGGCTCCGATGGAGAGAATGGATGTTGTTATAGCTCGGTTTCAGAGGATGAGCCCTCATATCTTTAATGGCGACGAGTCGAGTGAGGATGCTGATTCGTGGCTCCATAACGTCATTCATCTTTTTGATCGGGCTCAGTATGACGATGAACTCCGGTTGAGGTTAGTGACCTTGTTGCTGAGGAAGGCTGCAGAGCGTTGGTGGCGAGGTGCGTCTAGTACCTTAGCGGAGACTGGATTTGGTATCACTTGGGACACTTTCTGTGAGACCTTCAGGCAGGAGTATATCCCCGATTCGTATGTGGCTGCCCGTGAGCGGGAGTTTGAGTTTTTGGAGCAGGGCTCGATGACTGTGCGCGAGTATGCTCTCAAGTTTTCTGCGTTGTTGGCTTATGTTCCGCATGTTGCTGGCCGGGAGAGGGCCAAGAGTACCAGATTCGTGGAGGGCTTGAATGAAGAATTTTACCAGAGTGTTTTGACGAGCAAGCCCAAGTCGTATGCTGAGGCCGTTGATACTGCTATCCACATTGAGGAGGGCATGAGGAGCCGTCGTACGCGCAGAGCGCAGGTAGCGCAGACAGTGCAGGGTGGTAGACCTGTTGGTCAGGGAGCTCAGTCGTCTCAGAGTTCTCAGTCCGCTCATTATCCTCAGCAGCAGCAGCAGATGGCTCAGCAGTCTGGCCGTGTTAGGTTCTGACCTCGCGGTCAGCAATTCAGAAAAACGTCTGGTTCAGGGTCTTTCGGTTCAGGCAGTTCGAGTAGCAGCGGTTCTCGGACTGAGTTTTGAAGCATTCTTCCACGCAGTGTGTAGGTGTGCAGGGATCCTGCAACCTTTGTGGTCAGTACGGGCATTTTGCGAGAGTGTGTCCGTCAGCTGGATCACAGCAGACCGCGACCCAGCCTCAGGGTCATGGGGGTCAGTCTATGGGTCGTTCTCAGCAGTTTCAGCAGCCCCGCGTGGGTGAGACTCCTTTTAGGCCGTTTCAGCAGCCTGGACCATCGCGTTTTGGGCAGTCGTCTCAGCCTTTCTTCCCAGGACCCCAGCATGCTCAGGTTAACGCCATGACAAGGGAGCAGGCGGAGGAGACACCGAGCCGGGTGATTGGAGGTACATGTCTTGTCTTTGACTTTCCTGCTCGTGTGTTGTTTGACACCGGTGCATCATATTCGTTTATTTCTGATTCGTTTGTTGCTGAGAATGGTCTGTGTACCGTCCCTTTGCGTGATGCTGTTTCTGTTTCTACCCCCGGTGGTATGAGCCTGTTCTCCCAGGAGGTTTTGTTGAATGGTGTGTTCTGGCTTTATGATCTACGCTTTGGATGCGTCTTCTTCTTCCAGTGTTCAGCTAAGTGACGTTCCCGTGGTGCGACACTTCCCCGACGTGTTTCCGGAGGAGATTCCTGCTTTTCCTCCGAGGCGGGAGATAGACTTCAGCATAGAGTTGGTGCCTGGCACAGCTCCGATTTCTCATGCCCCGTATCGTCTGGCGCCTGCGGAGTTGAGAGAACTCAAGGAGCAGTTAGATGATTTGCTGGAGAAAGGTTTTATTCGCCCTAGTATGTCACCGTGGGGAGCGCCCATTTTGTTTGTGAAGAAGAAGGATGGCTCAATGCGGATGTGCATTGATTTTTGCCAGATGAATAAAGCCACTGTTAAGAATAAGTACCCGTTGCCGAGAATCGATGATCTTTTTGATCTGTTGCAGGGTTCTGCGGTGTATTCTAAGATTGATCTTCGTTCCGGGTACCATCAGCTCAGAGTAAGGGAACAAGATGTCGCGAAGACTGCGTTTCGTACGAGGTACGGACATTTTGAGTTTTTGGTGATGCCGTTTGGGTTGACAAACGCGCCTGCAGTCTTTATGGATCTAATGAATCGGGTTTTTAGAGAGTTCATAGATCAGTTTGTGATTGTTTTTATTGACGACATCTTGCTTTACTCGAAGACTCCGAGGGAACACAAGGAGCACTTGGAAATGGTTCTTCAGAGGTTGAGAGAGCAGCAGTTGTATGCGAAGTTTTCCAAGTGCGAGTTTTGGTTGGACCGCGTTGTATTTCTGGGTCATGTTATTTCGGCGAATGGCATTTCTGTGGATCCCAGTAAAGTGGATGCTGTTCTGAACTGGGAGCGACCGAGAAATGTGTCTGAGATTCGCAGTTTCTTAGGTCTGGCTGGCTCTTATCGTCGCTTCATTGAGGGATTTTCTAGTATAGCGAAGCCGATGACCCAATTGGCCCAGAAAGATAGGCGGTTTGTTTGTACTGAGAAGTGTGAGAATGCGTTTCAACTGCTCAAGGAAAAGTTGACTACTGCGCCTGTGTTGGCTCTGCCGTCCGGTTCAGGTGGATTTGTGGTTTGTTCTGACGCTTCGCTTAATGGATTGGGTTGTGTATTGATGCAGAATGGACGAGTCATTGCGTATGCCTCGCGGCAGTTGAAACCGCACGAGACTCGTTACCCAGTTCATGATTTGGAGTTAGCAGCGGTGGTCTTTGCGTTAAAGATCTGGCGTCACTACCAGTATGGCGAGCAGTTTGTGGTGTACTCCGACCACAAGAGTTTGCAGTACTTGTTTTCGCAGCCTGACTTGAACATGCGTCAGCGCAGGTGGATGGAATTGCTCAAAGATTTTGATTGCGAGATCAAATATCAGCCTGGGAAGTCGAACGTAGTGGCCGATGCGTTGAGCAGGAAGGCGAGTGAGATGCTGGCTTCGTTGTACATCTCCAAGGACCAGGAGCATCTTAACACTACGGGTTGCCGGGTGCAGATTGTTTCTACCATTCGAGCAGCTCAGAGGACCGATCCATCTATCCACGAATTGAAGTTGAAAGTCAGGGCTGGCGAACTTGAGGACTATTCTGTTTCGTCCGATGGATGTTTGAGGTTCCGTGGCAGGTTGGTTGTGCCCAATTTGATCGATTTGAAGGAGGAGATCCTTCATGTGGCGCACTGTAGCAGACATAGTGTTCATCCTGGTGCACGGAAGATGTACCATGCTTTGAAGCCGCACTTTTGGTGGGCTGGCCTGAAGAGTGACGTTGCTGGTTTCGTTGCTCGTTGTTTGAATTGCCAGATGGTAAAGACCGAGAGGATGAGACCCGGTGGTCTGTTGCAGAGTTTAGAGGTGCCCCAATGGAATTGGGAGCACATTGCTATGGATTTCTTGACGCATCTGCCTCGTTCTAGCCGAGGATGCGATGCTATTTGGGTAGTTGTAGACCGTTTGTCGAATTCTGCACACTTCATTCCCTATGGGATGACCTTCTCGTTGAAGAAGATGGCGAATCTGTACGTTGATTTTGTTGTTATATTGCACGGTGTGCCTGTTTCAATCGTGTCCGACCGAGATCCGAGGTTTACTTCCAGGTTTTGGAAGAGTTTGCAAACAGCTTTGGGAACTAGATTGGTTATGAGTACCGCGTATCACCCCCAGACAGATGGCCAATCTGAGCGAACTATCTAGACGTTGGAGGATATGTTGCGTGCGGTTGTGTTGGATTTCGGAGGTAGCTGGCAAGACGCGTTGTCTTTGGTCGAATTTTCGTATAATAACAGCTACCAAGTGACGATTGGTATGGCGCCTTTTGAGGCTTTGTATGGCAGGAAGTGCAGATCGTCAGTTTGTTGGGAAGAAGTGGGGGAGAAGCAGCTATCTTCCCCTGACTTTGTGCAGCAAATGAAAGATCATGTCGATCAAATTAGACAGCGGATGAAAGCTGCCCAGGATCGCCAAGCCAGTTATGCGAATAAGAGGCGTCGACCTCTTGAGTTTCAGGTTGGTGATCGTGTATTTCTTAAAGTTTCTCCGTTTCGTAGTGTGATGCGCTTTGGACGCAAGGGAAAGTTAGCCCCTCGTTACGTTGGTCCGTATGAGATTGTCGAGAGGATTGGCCCTTTAGCGTATCGGTTGTTGTTGCCGTCAGAGTTGTCCTCTCTTCACTATGTGTTTCATGTGTCGATGTTGAGGAAATACGAGCCAGATCCGTCTCATGTGCTTGGAACTGACGAGGTTCAGCTAGATCAGTCGCTGAGTTATCAAGAGTATCCCTTGCAGATCCTTGGCAGAAAAGAGAAACAACTGAGAAATAAGACCATTCCGTTGGTAATGGTGCAATGGAGCAAGCATGGTAGGGAAGAAGCTACTTGGGAGCTGGAAGAAAAGATGCAGCGTGAGTGGCCGCATCTGTTTGAGTAGCTGTTGAGCTAGATTATCCAGTAGCTTGTAGTTTTGTTGTATTTCTTCCCTAGTTGTTGCTAATTGACTTGCTCAGTTATCTTGAACTCTTGGCCTTGTGTTGGGTGAGTTCGGGTGTTGGTTGTTAGTTGCTGCTTTAATTTCTGTTGTTATATCAGAATTGTTGTTTGATTTCGGGGACGAAATCCTTTTTAGTGGGGGAGAAATGTGAGACCTGAATCTTTTAAGTAAGATTAATTGTGGAAATTAATCGGTTGATTTGAGGTTTGTGGTTTAGACTCTCTGTTGGTGTTTAAGTGGCATTTTCGGGTCGATTTCATTCCTTAGAACGATTCTGGTGATTTTCATATTTTTAAATTTGGGTGCCTGCTGGTGACAGCTTTGATGACATCATGCTTTATGTTGGCATCGAAGTCGCTGACGTAAGCTTTGCTGCTGGTAGCTTAGCGCGCATTGTTCTTTGTTTTGGTAGCTGGCGACAGCAGCGCTTACGTGGATTTCAGCAGGAGAGCGCTATAGGATTTCGAAACGGTGACGTTTTGGAAAGCAACGGTTGATTTATATCTGTCAGCAGATAGTTCCTGTAGCAGGTATAAGACGTCGTCGTTTGGGTTAGTAGAGGCGGTGTCGTTTTTTGGAACCAGTCGATGGTTTATGTTACCTGCTGATAATAGATATGTCGACGTAAGCATTACTGTTGAGCGTTGTGTGGATGACGTAGACTTTACTGTCGTAAGTCGATGGGTGTTATCGCGTTATTTGTATGCCTGCTGGTTGTCAACGCGGGTCAACCTTCCTGTAGCGCGAAGAGGATGCGACATCGTTTGAGTTAGTTGCAACGCCTCGTATTGATGTTGCTGCTGGTAGCTGCAGGGGGTAGTGTTTTATGTTGTTTTGGTCTTGCGAGTGGATGTCCAGCTGCTGGCAGTAGGAACAGTGGATTTTAGGCGATGCCGTTTTGGCTTAGCGTTACAAGCCCTTTTGTTATTGTTGCTGCTGGCAGTCGAGGGTCGTTAATTGTGGAGAATACGTCGACTGTTGCTCCTGCTAGTTTTGTCGGTGGAAATGCGCTCTTGCTGGTAGCAGCAGTTAAGAGTTTTATAAATAGCAAGACTTGGTCTTCGTTGTGGATTATTAGTTCCCATACTTAGAAATATTTCCCCGATTGTCGACCCTGTTTCTCAAACCCTCGTTACTATTCACCGTGAGCTATTCCAGTGGATTTCCATCGTTTCCTGTGGTTGTTTTGCTCGTGCGAATTAGCTTTGGACTCATCTCGAGAAGCTCTACCATTCTACACCAGTTTTAGAAGCTATAATTGGCTAGTCTAGGAACACGAAGTTGCTGCCGTTCGAGTGTTGCATCGACCGGGTAGAACTACGTTCTGGTCTTCGGTGAGACCTTGTTTCTAGCCATAGTTTTAAGCTTCTCGTTTAACTGTTGAGGTATATTGGTGTTGGATCTGTTTTGACAGATCCTAATTAAGTTTTGAATTACACAAAACCTATTATTGTGTTTCTAACAATTCTACTTGAGTGTACAGATTCTAGCTATCGAAGAAGATGATGAACAGTCGAAGAATCTGTCCAGCTGATGGTTCGCAATATATTGATTCAGCAGTTGGTTTGGTGTTCATGGAATCAGCAGCTGGATTAGCAATGGAGACGTCCAAAGTTGAATCAGCTGTTCGTAATCAGGCGGAGGCCAAGTTGAACCAGCTGGAGCACAATAAACCAGCTGGAACGATGACAACCAGCTGCAAGCGCTAAAGAGCAAAGTGAACCAGCTGGTACATGAGTTGAGAAGCGCGCAAGAAGATTCCAGTCTCAAAGTACTGTTGACGAATCTGTTAACAGTCGCAATTATAAGTACTGTTGATGAATCTATTAACAGTCACTATTCAAGAAGAAGAAGAATCGCAAGCTGGAGCTGGAGCGATGAAGAAATCAGCTGGAGCGCTAAGTGTAGATGACATCAGCAGTGACGTCATCATTCAGCAGGAAGCTACATTGGAATAGAATCAGCAGAGAGCTTCAACCAGCAGTTGGTATTTGGAGTTGGCGATTGCAAAACGATATCGCGTGAATAAGTTGGAACGACAGCATTTTGCATTCGCAATAAGTAATCAGCAGATGATTTGAGAGAGCAGTCGCAAGAATCAGCAGGTAGCTTGTACATCCAGACGCAAGAAGAAGCGACGTCGTAGAGGAGTATCCAGTCGCAAGCTACTGTTCACCAGCAGATGCTATTTGGAAATAGCGATAGCAAAACGATGTCGTTTACATAAGTTGATACGACAGTGTTTTGCTCTTGCGCTAAAAGATTCAGCAGGAAGACTTTGCGTTGATAACCAGTCGCAAGATCCAGTCGTGAGCTACAGTGGATCCAGACGCAAGCAACAGCAGCATCCAGTCGAGAGCTTATATGAATCAGCTGTTGCTATGAATACAGTCGCAAGCTTTGCGTATCCGACTCGCAAGCTCATTTCATCCAGTCGCAAGCTTTGCGTATCCAGTCGCAGCTTCTACGCATCCAGTCGCAAAGCTATGAATAGCAAGCTTTGCGCATCCAGTCGCAAGCTTTGGTACCCAGACGCAAGATAAGAAGAAGCAGGCGAAGTATAGAAACTCAACTCAACCCAAGCTGAAGCATCCAGTCGCAAGACGAACAGCTGTTGTACAATCTGTTGAAGAATATTCAGTTCAGCCGTTCAATCAACGCTCAAGATGGAAAGGATCAATGGCTAAGATTTAGTCGTGCATATGCCTCAATTCAAGGGAAGGGAACATGTACTACTCTGGGAAATAGTACAATTTACAGAGGAGCGTTGCACTGAAATGGAAAGACGACAAAGTGGCCTTGACAAGCGCAGAACAGATTTGGAATCTATCTAACGGCCATATTTCAAACAGAGGCTATATATTCGAGAAGCGCCATTGAAGAAGGTTGACGACGAGAGTTTGAGATGTAGGTGCTACTACAGCGCAGTTGCAAAAATACATTGATTATCCAGTGCACCAACAGAGGGAAAAATGAAAAGGAAGACGAAGCAATCGACCGCCATTAGAGAGGAGCTTTCACGAGAGCCGATTGCTAAGTCTAGATTAGCTTGTTAGAGCATTTCCCTAGTGTGTGAGAAAAACAGAGAGTTGAGCGTTTCACTGTATCAATCTCACACACCGAGATTCATTCACATCTATTTGTGAATGGATCTCGAAATCGTTTTACAGTTCCCGTCCAAGCACGAAGACGTAAAACTCATGTGTATGTAGTCAGTCACACAGTTGAGGCTGTTGTGCATTTGTGGAGTCTAGGAGTTCTCACAGCTGCTGGTTGTGGGATTGGGTCTGTACACGCAGTTGTAAGATCAAATCTTCTAGTGGAGCCTTCCGAGGTGGAAGAAGGGGAGATGTAGGACATTGAAGTCCGAACTTCCAGAAACAAATATGCTGTGTATTGTATCGTGTTTTTTATTCTTTCAGCAAGCATTTACTTTAGCATTGCACGTTTATAATTCAGCACATCGCATTGCACGCATAAACAGTTCAGCACTTAGCATTCTAGCATTTCAGCAGCACACACAAGCACAAGTCTCGAACAGATTTATGTTGTATATTAATCTGTTTGAGTTGTTTTAAAATATTAGGATTCAGTTCTGGTATTTTCCGCATGATTTTTAAATCATACCAGATCTGTCTCCGGTGCTCAGATGATTTTATATGTTCAAGAACAA
>KV006951.1:10370-27037 GCA_001598015.1 Dorcoceras hygrometricum
ACATACAACAACGATTAAAAGGAAACACGATAACTTGAACCCAGCACAAGTTTGGCACGCTAGGCTAGGTCACATTTCTCTAAGTAGGATGAACAAGTTAGTTAGGAGTAACATGTTTGATCTGTCAGACATTAACTCCCTACCGACTTGTGAGTCTTGTCTTAAGGGAAAGATGACTAAGCAACCCTTCAAGGGCAAGGGTGAGCGTGCTCAAGGCCTATTGGATTTGATCCATACTGATCTGTGCGGCCCGTTTAGTATTGGTACTAAATACGGTCACACATACTTCATCACCTTTACCGACGATTACTCTAGGTATGGGTACTTGTACTTAATGAAGCACAAGTCTGAATCCTTTGAAAGGTTCAAAGAATTCAAGGCTGAAGTAGAAAATCAATTAGGCAAAAGTATTAAAGCACTTCGATCTGATCGAGGTGGCGAATACTTGAGTGCTGAATTTAAAGACTATCTAAAAGAGAATGGGATTCTCGTACAGTGGACCCCTCCGACCACACCACAGCTCAATGGTGTAGCGGAGCATCGTAATCGGACCTTGTTGGACATGGTTCGATCTATGATGAGCTTCACTGAACTTCCTACCTCGTTTTGGGGCTATGCGCTCGAAACGGCGGTAATGTTGTTGAACAATGTCCACACCAAGGCATTGTACAAGACTCCATATGAGATATGGATGGGCAAACCACCCAAGTACTCATTTATGAGGATTTGGGGATGTCCTGCTTACGTGAAGCAGACAGTGGGAGATAAGCTGGATACGGGATCCATCTTATGCTACTTCATTGGGTATCCAAAGAATTCCATTGGATACTACTTCTACTATCCCAGCGAAACAAAAGTATTTGTTTCTAGGAATGCCACCTTTATGGAAAGGGAATTTCTACTTTATAGAAAGGGTAGAATAGTAGAACTCAAAGAGGTTCGAGATCCAATCGAAGTACCAAGTGAATCTCCTACACCTACAGAGCCAATACCAGAAATGGTCGCACCTAGGAGATCCGAAAGGGTTCCTAGGGCTCCTGAGAGATATGGTTTTCTCCTTGAAGATGATCAAGGTGATCAAGTTGTTGGATCTGATCCAAGAACTTTCAAGGAGGCAATTTCCGATGCTGATTCTAATTTGTGGCTTGAAGCAATACAGTCTGAGTTTGACTCAATGCATGCTAACCAAGTTTGGACTCTTGTTAATCCTTCCGAAGGAATTGTTCCTATTGGGTGCAAATGGGTATACAAGAGGAAACTTAGGCCAGATGGTAAGGTAATGACCTACAAGGCACGACTAGTCGCGAAAGGTTACACTCAAAGGCAAGGTGTTGACTATGATGAAACCTTCTCGCCAGTCGCAATGTTCAAGTCGATTAGAATCTTGTTAGCCATAGCCGCATGGTACGACTATGAGATATGGCAAATGGATGTGAAAACTACGTTCCTTAATGGAAACTTTAAGGAAGAGATCTATATGATGCATCCTGAGGGTTTCACATCTGTTGGAAGCGAGCATAAGGTATGCAAGCTTCAGAGATTGATCTACGGTCTCAAACAAGCATCGCGAAGTTGAAACCTGAGATTCGATGAAACAATTAAGGAATTTGGTTTCATCAAGAATCCCGAGGAGCCATGTGTATACAAGAAGGTAGTTAAAAGCGCTGTGACATTCCTCGTACTTTATGTTGATGACATTCTACTCATTGGGAATGATGTAGGAATGCTGCAGTCAACTAAAGTATGGTTGTCTAGTAGATTTTCGATGAAGGACATGGGTGAAGCATCCTATATTCTTGGAATACAGATCTATCGGGATAGATCGAAACGGATGCTCGGACTCACCCAAGCTACCTACATCGATACCATACTTAAGAGGTTCTCTATGGAAGAGTCCAAGAGAGGACACCTACCTATGTGCCACGGGGTCACTCTATCTAAGTCTATGTGTCCGAAGACTGATGAGGAGATAGAGAGTATGACACGTGTGCCATATGCCTCGGTAATAGGTAGTATTATGTATGGCATGATCTCCACTAGACCGGATGTCGCATATGCTCTGAGCGTCACGAGCCGCTACCAGGAAAACCCCGGCCAATTGTATTGGAAGGCTGTGAAGGATATTCTTAAGTAATTGCGAAGTACTAAGAATATGTTCATGGTCTATGGGGGTGGTGAACTGAAACTGGAAGGGTACACTGATTCTAGATTCCAGTGTGACGTGGATGATTCGAAATCAACCTCTGGATTTGTATTCATGCTCAATGGTTGTACTGTCTCTTGGAAGAGTTCCAAGCAAGACACCATCGAGGATTCAACCACTGAGGCTGAGTACATCGTAGCATCAGCTGCTGCCAAGGAGGCCGTTTGGATAAGGAATTTCGTCCAAGAGTTGGGCGTCATCCTAATGGAGTTGGTCCAGTCCCGATGTACTGCGACAACACGGGTGCCGTTGCACAAGCAAAGGAGCCTAGGTCTCACCAAAGATCCAAACACATACTGAGGAAATACCACATAATCCAGGATATTGTGGCTAGAGGTGACATAGCAGTTGAGAGAGTCGCCTCTGCGGACAACGTTGTTGATCCACTTACGAAGCCCTTGCCTGGACCGTTGTTTGAAAAACATCGCGAAAATATTGTGGCTAGAGGTGACATAGCAGTTGAGAGAGTCGCCTCTGCGGACAACGTTGTTGATCCACTTACGAAGCCCTTGCCTGGACCGTTGTTTGAAAAACATCGCGAAACAATGGGACTGCGTCTAATGAGTAGTTGGCTTTAGGGCAAGTGGGATATTGTTAGAGTAGATGCCCAACTAGCTAACTTGTGGCGTGTGGGTTTATAGACTCTTGTATATGACAATCTTTATATATGATATTCGCATTTATTTATATGGCGTTCTTTACTTTCATTGTGTTGTATGATGATTAACAATTGCGTTGAGTAAAGACCTAGAATGCACTAAAGTGTATGTTAGATGTGATAGTGGGTATGACGGCTATCATGAAACACATCTAATAGTCAGTGTGTATTCTGAACAAGTTCCTAGTCTATTGGGCCGTCAAAATGAGGATAAGGCCATCCGAGCTTGAGACTAGTATCTGCGATGCGAAGTTCCATGTTTCATTGGTAGGGAACATTGTGATGTTCTGAGCATGCAGATAGATAGTGACCTGGTGATCTATGAACTACCCTCGTTCGGACTTTCCAAGTGGTTACCATTTGTCGAGTGGATAAGTCCGAGGTCTTGGTTGTACTGATTAGTCCTCACGACCCGAAACATCATTGAGACTCTACATGATAGGCGTCTCACTTTGACCCATTTGCCGACTCACTTGGGGTCATTATGCGGCGGGATTGGGTGAGACCCCGATGCATGTAGGAGTCGATGCATCGTTGTCGAGGATTCATCGCTCGCAGACATGCGTGGATATCCTATGCTATCTGAGGGGATAATAGTGTATAAATCTCTGGCCAGAGTACTAGAAGTGTTTTAGGTAAATGTGTTTACCTAGTTACACTCACGATGTCACTATTAGATCTCCAAGATATATGCATAGCTATCGGATCTATAGCGACTCTCGATTTACCAATGGTCGTTGATCTGATCGGGATATATGGATTGAAAGGACCGTATTGTACGCTAACCACGACCAACTGGTTCTTGCAGGCACTATCAGTGATACCTAGGGGATCATGGGGCGATGTTGCTAGACGCTCTTACCATGATCCGTTGGGCAAGTCCGGAATTGTGATTCCGGAGCCACAATGGTTGTGGGCCCACGGCTGGCTGTATCCCTGAACCATTGAGGGTCACACAAGTACTGGATTCAAGATTCCCGCACGGATACTCAGCTCAATGTGTTGAGCATGAGAAGAGGATTTTGGGAAGTGCGACTTCCTAAAAGTCAACAGGGGTCAAATCGTGATTTCCGCTGTTGAGGGGCAAAACGGTCATTTTGCACTGGAGTTCTGAAAAATGGTTTTTCAGATCATAGTATTCAGTTTTGGAAACTGAGTCGATCGGTCCGATCTGATCGGCGATCGGAGTTACGATGAAGTCACGGTGATGGGGATGAACCGAATGAACGCCGCCTCCTTTCCTCTCCTCACGCCGCCGCTAGCCGTCGCCGCCGCCGTTCGCCAGAATTTGTTCCGGCCAACTTGACGAGGAGAATCCGTCCACACCGATCTCGTCAGGCCTTCTAGTGCAGGCTGACGAAGGAGTCTCGCTTTCGATCATGGACCTGATTGACGTAATCTACCGCCGCCTACCGTGAAGTGCCGGTTTCCTCACGAAACTGGTCGGAGCCAGGCACGAGTTGCCAGAAAGGTAACCCCGAGAAACACCCTATGAATGATCATACCATATCTAATCTCTGAATTGTATTGATCGTCTCCCGGCCAAATTTTGTTCTTCCGCTGCCTCGCCGGGAGGCGTGATCCGGATCCGCCACGGTTCCCCAACAGTACAGTAAACCGGATAAGAAGTGATCGTGATACCGAGTTTTTAAATCAAAAATTATCTTCTTATCTGGATGAAATTGGGATAAAGCATGAGCTTTCTGCAACGAGAACTCCTCAGCAGAATGGGCTTGCTGAGAGGAGAAACCATAATTTAAAATAAGCTGCTAGATCCATGATTGCTTATTAGGGTATTTCACAAAAATTCTGGGCAGAAGCAGTTAACACAACTTGCTACACTCAGAACAGATCTATGATTAACAAGACCCATGGAATTACCCCATATGAGATCTGGAGTGGCAATTTGGGTGCAGATGTTTTATTCATAATAACGGTAAAAAGCACCTAACATCTTTCGATGCCAAATCTGATGCAGGATTGTTTCTCGGATATTCAGCTGTGAGCAAAGCCTATAGATTATTCAAAAATCGACATCTGACAGTTGAAGAATCAGCACATGTGGTTTTTGATGAGACAAGTTTCAGATCCAACTCGGCTGCGAGCCTTAATGACTTGTGCATACTTCTGGAATCATCCAGCCTTGATGAATCAAGTGATGACTATGCCACAACAAAGAAACTCAGCTGAGATACAACCAGCGCTGGAAACGCCACACGACAATGCTCAATCAGATCTGACAGGTAACCCAGTACTCATTGATTTGACTAATGTTGATCGGGTGCAGGAACAGATCTCATCAAGTGTGCCAGCTGCTGGAACTGGAACAACCAATGAAGATGTTGCGCAAAAAGATCGCATAGTACATCGACTGACATCTGACGCACAAGATGCGAGCACATCTTATCAACGGTATCGAGTTAAAATCTGGAACAACAACCACAACAACTGGAACCTGATGCACAAGCTAGCAACGTGAACCATCAATTAATGTCAGATAATCCAGATGCAACTATCCAGCCTGAACAAGGAGTAAATCCAATCGGATCTGATCTTCGGTGGAATAGAAATCATCCACCCGAGCAGGTCATAGGTAACATTCATTCTCCTGTTCGCACACAAGGCCATCTTATGCATGATCACTTTGATTCAGCATTCATTTCGCATATAGAACCCAAGCTGATAGAAGAGGCCTTAGCAGATCCAACTTGGATAGATGCAATGCAAGAATAGCTTAGCCAGTTTAAGAGAAATAATGTATGGCAACTTGTACCTAGATCTTCTAATCATTCAGTAATAGGAACAAAATGGGTCTTTAGGAACAAGCTGAATGAAGATGGAGTATTAACAAGGAACAAAGCTAGACTGGTAGCTCAAGGATTTAGACAAATGGTAGGAATAGATTTTGATGAAACCTTTGCACCCGTAGCTAGATTAGAAGCCATTCGCATGTTCTTAGCTTATGCTGCATACAAAGACTTCAAAGTCTTTCAAATGGATGTTAAGAGTGAATTTCTTAATGGCGTCTTAATAGAGGAAGTGTATGTTGCACAACCTCTTGGCTTCGTAAATCATACTTATCCAGACCATGTTTACAAATTGGATAAAGCTCTATATGGGTTGAAGCAAGCACCCAGAGCTTGGTATGATACTCTATCTAAGTTTCTAATTGAGTATGATTTCACAATAGGCAATGTTGATCACACTATTTAAATTTGTCAAATCTGATCATGTCCTGTTAGTTCAAATCTATGTTGTTGATATTGTATTTGGGTCAACTAACCCCAAGCTATGCCAGAAGTTTTCTAAGCTGATGCAGGACATGTTCGAGATGAGCATGATGGGAGAGCTGACGTTCTTTCTAGGATTACAAGTGAGACAGCTTGACAATGGGATCTTCATTAATCAAGAAAAATACACGAAAGAACTGCTGAAGAAATTTGACATGGATAATTGCTCAGCAGCAGCGACCCCAACTAGCTCTTCAATCAAATTTGATAAAGATGAAGTTGGAACTGCCATTGAGGTATCTTTATATCGCGGTATTATAGGCTCCCTGCTTTACTTAACAGCTAGCTGACCAGACATCATGTTTGCTGTCTGTATGTGTGATAGATTCCAAGCGGAGCCAAAGAAATCTCACTATATTGTTGTACAGCGTATACTGAAATATTTAAAAGGAACTTCCAATGTGGGTCTTTGGTATCCCAAAGACTCCAGCTTTCAACTAATCGGTTACAGTGATGTAGACTACGTAGGATGAAGAGTTGATCGTCGAAGCACAAGCGGTACTTGTCAATTCTTAGGAGATTGATTGATTTCCTGGTTCAGTAAGAAGCAGACTTCTATTGCAACATCCACAGCTGAAGCAGAGTACTTACGGCTGGAAGCTGCTGTGCTCAGATCTTATGGATTCAACACCAGCTAAAGGACTACGTCATTGATGCTTCTGAAGCGCCTATTTTCTGTGACAACACCAGTGCCATCGTGATTACTCAATATCCAGTTCTGCACTCTAGAACAAAGCATATCAACATCAGGCATAACTTCATAAGAGATCATGTGCTCAAGAAGGACGTCCGACTGGAGTATGTGTCGACTGACCAGCACGTAGCTGACATCTTCACAATGCCTCTACCATACGCTAAGTTTTCCTATTTCAGAAACATTCTTGGTCTCTTAGAATTGCCTTGATTCGATTATGTATGAACAATTACAGGGTGAACAGCTACCGTGTTTATCAGATCTGATTCCACTGTTCGGGGGAACTTCATGGAATTTCAGATCTGGTAAAATTTCGGACTTGGGAGGACTTCAGTTTTAGGGGGAAACAAAGGATCTGAATTAATAAGCACTGAGTCGGATGAATATGTGAGATCTGTATACACTCATATTCCATATACACATAGTCGATGCTTATATGTGATCAGATCTGGCTATACCCCTGCTGACACATCAAAACAGATCCTAAGGTTGTGACGTGTTAAGAAAATGGCGCTTGTTTTTACCTTTTCACCCTTGCGGTTAAAATTCAAAACTATTTCAAAATCATTTCAAAATCTTGTCAAAATCTTTTCCAAATTTTGATCACGCCAACGGATGATTGACACGTGTTGTCATCATACGAAATATCACATCCACATTCTCTCACCGTTTCACATTCCCTGTTTACATTACGCCATTTCATTTTTCATTAATCTTTACCTTACGTGAATTATTTTCAAGCTTTCTTGCATTTTTGCCTTCTAGTGCTTCCTGTTGCAGATTATGTATCTCTCAGGCGTTCTCTCGTTCTATATACTATCTGAAATGGCATCTTCCTTGATTACGAACGCCCTGCAAGTCAATTTCGACTCTGTCTTGGGTATTCCAGATAACGATGGAATGGTTGATGTTCAGAGCCCTAGAATCTACTGGGTTTCATGGCTTTCTGGGATTTCCATCAGTTCTCTATGAAAAGGAGTTGGAACAGTTCTTCGACACTGCACTTGTGAAAGATAATGAAATTCTCTGTGTCATTCGCAGCAAGGTTGCTGCGATTACTGAGGATAGGTTTGCAGTTGTATTCAAACTGCCTACTGAAGGATTAATTGATTTGTAAGAAGTACCAAAAAACTTGGTGTTTGATGCAATAAGCTTGTTTTCTAGGTCTGGAGAGCCGGTCAAAACCTCTTGCAAAAAGAGGAAAATGAAATATGAATTCCGTTTGTTGAACGATATACTGGCGAAGTCTGTGACGGTCAAAGTTGGTTCGTTTGATGCTGTCACCCATGAACGCTTTGTGTTGATGACAGCGATTCATTTTTGAGCTGAAAGTTAACTGGAGAAAACCGTTGTTCGATACTCTTTAGGATATGGCTGATAAATCCTCCAAGAGAGCCAAGGGCTACGCGGCTCAAATTTGTGTCCTGTTGAAGGGAGATCCAGCTGTGAATTTGGAAGAGGTGAAGACCTTCCCTCCTCTGAAAATTCTTTCTGCCAAGACTGTAGGTACATATGTCGCCACGAATAAAACTATTGATGCTCGTGGTGAATCAGATGAGCCCGACGTGGCTAAAGTAGCGGTTGTAGAAAGGAAATCTGTGTCTAAAAAGAGATCTGCTTCAACTGCTAACAAGGACACAGATGAGGTACAGGTGGAGATAGTTGCCGAGAAGACTGTGTCCAAGAAGTGACCAGCTGCTGCCTCTGATGCACCAAATTTTAAGAAGAATAGGACAGCAACGGGGATAGCTGCTCCCGCGGAGAAGGATCTGGCACTTGTAACAGTAACACAAGATGCAGTACCGATCCAAATCATTGAACCTAACTCAGCTGTGCCAGCTGAGCGTCCTCATGCTCAAAAAGCACAAAGCACCGAGACGAAAGTTGAGGTTGTCAACAGGTTCTGATGATGAAATTGTTGAGACGGAAATAGATGTGGAGAATGTTGTAGAGAAACAGAAGGAAAAGACAACTGTTGATGATGTGGATAAGATTATTGATCAAGTTCTCACTGAAACCGCACAACTGGAAACAGATGTGGTGGAACCAGATGTTGCCGAGGGAGTAGCGACGAAAATAGATTTGGCAGAACCAATGGTAACAAGATCTGACGATATAGTAGTTGAGATCACTGAGCACTCGATTGCTGTCAATGATGAGGATGATAATCTTGATGGAGATGAAAATGAAATTGCTAGGACAATGGCATCTGTTATTGCACCGAAACAGTTTCTTAAAGAGCCTTTGAGATCCGGAGAGGATGACGACATATCTGGGGTTGAGCAACCAAGTAAGATAATTGATACGGAGGAAGACTCTGTGAAGAATAAGGAGACATATATTCAGCTTGTAGAGACTGAAACAGGTAAGGATATTGATCCAGAGCCGGTGGCAGATGTAGGATAGATTCCGTCAGATGAATAGTCACTGTCCATAGATGATTTATTGAAGTGGATCCCTGAGGATATGATGCTTCCGTCAGTCACTGCTGCCGAGCCCACGAAAATAAAATTTTGGACATGGAATCACAATTAAAGGAGTCGCGGACGGGGACTGGTACAAAGAAAGTCTCCCTAAAATTGCTGTAGCTGATAAAGGGAAGGCGCTCCTTGTCGATCCCGACACAGTTAAAGGGCATCCGGCCCGTGATATGGTTCAATTAATTTGTGGAGACATCTAATTTCTTGTACAGTTGAGAGAAAAGGTGATAGATGAAGTTGCTGCGTTATTTAATTCGTTAGGTCTTCGA
This sequence comes from Dorcoceras hygrometricum, assembly GCA_001598015.1. Lineage (NCBI taxonomy): Eukaryota > Viridiplantae > Streptophyta > Magnoliopsida > Lamiales > Gesneriaceae > Dorcoceras > Dorcoceras hygrometricum. The sequence goes on from KV006951.1 coordinate 19,965, forward strand.
AGATTAGCGGTTCTGAAATCTGTTGGAGATATTGCTTCCAAAGAAGAGCACGTGTTAACATGGGCTGAGACAGATTCCGTACAAGTTGCTCTTCAAAGGAGATTGTATATAGTTGCAAAGTATAGGGAACAGTTGCTGCGAAAATTTTTGGAGGCACATCGAGCAAATTTCAGTTTCAGCCAACCTTGGTCAGCTATGGCGCTTCAAATCATAGATTTGTTATCAGCTGCTCATAATACTTCTGTGAAAAATTTGCTGACGCAGAAGCAAGCACTCAAGCTAGAGTGGACAAGGCCGTTTTGTGCAACGTTGTTCGAAGGAGCCACTTTTGATCGAGGATTTTATATTCCCAGGAACCATAAAACCATCTTTTCTACATGCTGGATTCGGAATTTGCGGTTTATTGGAGGAACATGGTTATGGAAGACGGATACGATCGATGGGTATGCGGTTGTGCGGCTCCTGTTTCTCAACTCTGGGAGCAGTTGCCTCAACGGATTTTGGTAGACACTCTGGCACCGATTGGCTTTTGCATTGAGCCAGCACAATGTCTGAATATTTCGACACCGCCTACAGTCAAGACTTGGGGTTGGTACTGAGTTTGCACAGAATTTTTACAGTATTCTATGTTTGGTTGTTTAAAGCCAGTTGGGAATTTTAATCTTTGTACAACTTTAGTGCCAGTTGGACCAGTTTTGGGTGATCTCAGTATTCCGAGAAGGATTGTAGATAATGTCTCGTACCGTATACAGATTGTAGATTCTCTCAATTTGTCTTCTACAAATTTAGTTTTTGCAGATCCTGTTGTACAGCTAGACGCAGATAATTTTGCAGATCCAGTTTTTGCAGATCAGGTTGTACAGATGGAAGCAGATCAACATCCAGATCCTACAGAATCTGATAATTTCTCTCACCGCATTCCAGATATCGCCTTGCAGTCTCCAGGTCAGAGTAACTCTGCTGATTTTTGTATGCTCTTCACTGCCGCTGACATTCCTTTGAATGACGAGACAGTTGTTGACTAGCTCGTGTTGCCTGCCACTGCTCTTCCTGCGCAAAACCTCGCCGAATCTCTTGCACAGCTCCGGACCTCTGTTACTCAGCTTTCAATCAAACAGATGCGGACTACAAGCAGCATTGGCGATTTCAAGAATGAACTCTTATCAAAGATCGATAATATTCAGAAAGCTGCTGCAGAAGCTCGTACTCAGCAAGACCATGTCTTCCGAGATCTTATTAAAAGTGTCAAATAGGAAGTACAGCTTCAGAAAACTACCTTATCACTTGAAATGATTGAGTTTAAGAAAGGAGTTTGGGCTAATAGTGCCATCGTAACAACAGATTTGAGTGATATTCTCAAGGAGGTCAAAGATCAAAAGGCTGATTTGTCTAAGGAGTTCGACGATCAACTGGCTGCTATTCGAAATGATTATTTTGAATTCCGTGTGGAAACACAGGAACAGTATGCTACCCTTCGTGATAACTTTTCTGAACTCATAGCCTTCTTCAATAGGGGTCGTGATGACAAAAAGGGAGAAGTGGGTAGCAGCTGAGGTCCGCCAGATGATGATCCAGACCTGGTGGAGGACGAGGCAGTAGAAGTGAGCCAGTGAAGAGGAGAGGCAGTGGTTCGTAGAGTGTCCTAGACGAAGAGGATTCGGATACTGGTTTGGGGGAGAATAATCTGGATAATAGTTTTGAAATTTTCAGTTCTTTGTACAAAGCTCTTGTACTCAGCAAAATTTCGAGTATATAAAAATAGCGACTTCGAGAATATCTTTCAAATTTGTTTTAAGTCGTAGGTTGCTAAGTTTTGTCATCACCAAAAAGGGGAAAATTGTTAAGATAAAATTTTTAAGTTTTGGTGATAACAAAAGCAAGACTAAGAACTGAACATAAGATGCAGATCTGATCTTAATTATTCACAGAGGATGAGAGAAAGGAACATTTCAGATCGTGACGTCATGCCATTGAGTGAAGATTTCAGATTCGAGATTTCTGAGTAAAGTTGATTCAGTATCATATTTGATTGTTTGAGAATTGATTAGATATCGAGTCATGATTCAGTTATCGGGTTGAGGATCTCAGATTTAAGTCTTCAGATATCAGGTTATTTAAGTAATAGGTTTTTCAGTTATCAGGACTGTTTTTCAGATTTGTGGTAATTCAGATTTGATTCAGAAGCTTTGATAACAGATCTGATTTTGTTGATTCAGATGTTATAATTCAGACCCGAGCGTTTCAGATGAGAACAGAATCAACATAAGATATTTCAGATTTCAGTATTTCAGATGTGCTTACAGAATAATCAGAGTACATCAGATCCGAGGTTATCAGATATGAATAACTCATATTTAGGTACATTTTACTTGCAGATGTTTCCAAATACTCAGATCTGGCAAATTACGAATATACATTTAGAGGGAAACATTTGCTTAACAGAATGAACCTTCAAATGTGAGCTTCGAATCTCTTCAGATGTTATCAAAGGATTATTTGAGAAGAATCAACGGTCATATTTTAATCGTATAAAAGCCTGGAATTAATGAGACAATATCAGAGCTATTTTGGGTAAAGTTGCACAGTATGCAGAGTGATTGATACAATGATTATGTAACGACCCGTACTTTTCTTAGCGCAATTTATAAGTTTTGGGGTTCAAATAAAAGTCGTAAAATTTTCAAACATCGAACTAATGGATCGTTACTATCTTTCTGGACTGAATGTGAGAAAAATATTCCAATTCACGATGTGAATAAGAATCAGATGTTACAATGGAAAAGCGCGGAAACTAGAAATCTGATAAATCACAAAAATGGTTTATATTCTTCCATAACGAAGTCTGAAACCGATTTCTACAAAATAACTAAACAAGAAATCTGTCATGGTGTAAAACGAAAGCAAAAGTTTCTGTACAATACTATGTAATCCAAAAAGGAACCATGAAATCTGGAACAGAAAGAAAAACGCTGAAGTCTGGTGTCCACGATAAACACTTCCTTCCCTTCTGTTCATTTCCCTCCAGCTCCTAACTGTTCATTACCTGCACTCAATGAAAACTAGTGAGCCAAAGGCCCAGCAGGTAAAGTCTGAAAATAACGAAAGCAAATCATACAATCATCCAATAGCTAATACATACTGGAGTCTGAAACTTTGAATACGCTCAAGAATAAACAAGCGTAAAACATACCCGTGAAATCTGAAGGTAAATGAAAACATAAATCATAACTCAATTCTGAAAGCATTTTCTTTAAACATTCTTTAGAGCTGTGATTAAAATCAAACTTATGCTCTTCATTCATTTTTCTGAAATTATGACAATACTGTAAACATTTGGTCCATTTCGTTTGATCAAACTCCTGATATCAGTCTTAGCACTATTGCTCATTGTTGAAGGGGTATATAGATCCGTCGATCCATAATCCCGATCCTTCCTTTGGTTTTGAAGGGGTATACAGTTCGTCAACCGTAATCCTGATCCTTCCTGGGGTACCCTTTTGTTGTCATAACTTAAATAAACGTTTACTGGTTTTCTTTTGTTTGATGATATTCTGGAACTGTAAAGGATTTCTCTGTAAAGCTTGAGAAAATGAAAACTGAACAAAGATACTACTTGAATCTGTCAATTGAATCGAATACATCTTTGAAATGATTCGGAAATGAATGAGAAATCCGAATCTATGATTTCTGTCTTAATCGAAGAAGTATTGAAGAAGTAAAGGATGAAATCTGTTTTTCATGAACAGTAGAAACGAATCATATAGTTGTATCTCAACGAAGAAGAAATAAAATAGATCTCTGTTGGTCAACCAGATGTCAACGCAACTAATGAGTGACGTCATCAGATCTTACCCAACTTAAACGAGTAAAATAGATGTCATGCTACTAATGAATAAACCAGATGTCAACGATTAATTCAGAAGTCAACAATTTATGAAAGAAACCTGCTCTATACCAGATCTCAAGTATGAAAGAGAGAAATCGGAATTAGAGGAATAGGTGAAATCTGAATGAACATAAGTATTTCACTCGAAGAAGAAACAATTCAGATCTCATGAACAGCAATAGAAATCTGAATTTAACTTAACCCATAAACAGACCCCTCTTAGAAATTTGTTCATCATAGAAATTCAGCGATGGTATAAGAACAAGACTTCATACATAACCGTGTGGATAAACATGAATTACAACGGTTACCTTCTTATGAAGAACTCAAAATATCTTACGAAATTTCTGGAAAAGAGAATAAGCTACTTGTAAGCTACTTCGATGATTGAATCATTGGAAAACTCAAGAATTTGCTCGGTGAACATCATTAAACCATTTTCTAAAACATATTTGAATCAAAATTACAGTAAACGTAACTTTTGCAAAAACAGAGCATGAACTTCTGGTTTTCTTTGAAGAATAGCCGTAGCTATTTTCCTTTCTTTAAAACCGTACATAATCATAAACACAGAATTGAATATATGCTTTCTATTGAGTGACCAAAAAACAGAGTTTACTTGCCTGAAATATTTAACACAACAACAGCAGCAAATCCACCTCTACGCACCTCCTATTTATTTTAAAAACTTTGAAAGGATTTTGTTCGACTTCTTCCAAGAGAGCACCGCTTCTAAATGATTTAATTTCAAGATAATGATGCATGAAGCAGCTTAACATCCTATTTATATGCTTTAAAAATGTCTAATGAAGGAAGACACGTTTAATCAATATGCCAAATTCTAATAAAGCGTGCTCTGTTTTAAAATAAAGAGATGCACATTGAAACCGAACAATTTTAGTTAACACAAAGATTCAATTGGCTTGTAGAAATTAACTAGACATCTGCTATTATTGCATTCTAAACATCTGTCTATCAACCCATAATAAAATGAAGGCGGAACATTGCATAAGACATGAATTCTATACGCACATTACATGAAATCTGGATGCACGTAATGTTGGGATCCGGATCACGCCTCCCGGCGAGGCAGCGGAAGAACAAATAAACATGTGCCGGGAGACGATCAATACGATGAACAATTCAAAGATCTATGACATTCATAGGTGTTTTAGTGTATACCTTGCTGGCACTTGTGCCTGGCTCCAACCGGAATTACAAGAACGTCGGCTCTTCACGGTAGGTGGCGGTAGATCCTTCAATCAGGTCCATGACCGGAATCGATCTCCCTCCAATCAGCCTGCACTAGAAGGCTGAAGGATTTTATCACCAATGGATTCTCCTCGAAAAACTAGCCGGAACAAGTGCGGTGAGCGGCGGCAACGGGCGGCACACGGCGGCGGGCGGCACACGGCGGCGGCGGCGTGAGGGCTTGGGAAGAGAGGGGGCAGCGGTTTTGTGCTTAGGGTTAGGGTTTGCAATAATGAGTTCTTAAGTTATGAAGTCTAGCCTTAATTAAATAGAATTAAGAATGGACTTGGACCGGCCCAACGGGCCCGGGTCCAACGGATGAACATTCAGTTCATCCCCTTCACCGAGACTTCATTATAACTTCGATAGCCGATCAGATTGGACCGAAACGGGCCCAGGTCCAACGGATGAACATTCAGTTCATCCCCATCACCGAGACTTCATTATAACTCCGATCGCCGATCAGATCGGACCGATCGACTCAGTTTCCAAAACTGAATACTATGATATGAAAAACCATTTTTCAGAACCCCAGTGCCAAATGACCGTTTTGCCCCTCAACATCGGCAAATCACGATTTGACCTCTGTTGACCTTTTAGGAAGTCGCACTCCCAAAATCCTCTACGTATGCTCAACACATTGAGCTGAGTATCCGTGCGGGAATCTAGAAACCAGTACTTGTGCGACCCTCAATGGTTCAGGGATACAGCTAGCCGTGGGCCCACAACCATTGTGGCTCCGGAATCACAATTCCGGACTTGCCCATCGGATCATGGTAAGAGCGTCTAGCAACATCGCCCCATGATCCCCTAGGTATCACTGATAGTGCCTGCAAGAACCAGTTGGTCGTGGTTAGCGTACAGTACGGTCCTTTCAATCCATATATCCCGATCAGATCAACGACCATTGATAAATCGAGAGTCTCTATAGATCCGATAGCTATGCGTACATCTTGGAGATCGAATAGTGACATCGCGAGTGTAACTAGGTAAACACATTTACCTAAAACACATCTAGTACTCTGGCCAGATATTTATACACTATTATCCCCTCAGATAGCATAGGATATCCACGCATGTATGCGAGCGGTGAATCCTCGACAACGATGCATCGACTCCTACATGCATCGGGGTCTCACCAAATCCCGACTCCTTATGACCCCAAGTGAGTCGGCAAACTAGTCAAAGTGAGACGCCTATCATGTAGAGTCTCAATGACGTTTCGTGTCGTGAGGACTAATCAGTACAACCAAGACCTCGAACTTATCCTCTCGACAAATGGTAACCACTTGGAAAGTCCGAACGAGGGTAGTTAGATAGATCCCCAGGTCACTATCTATCTGCATGCTCAGAACATCACAATGTTCCCTACCAATGAAACATGGTACTTTGCATCGCAGATACTAGTCCGAACTCGGGCGGCCTTATCCTCATTTTGACGGCCCAATCGACTAGGAACATGTTAAGAATACACTGCGACTATTAGATGTGTTTCATGATAGCCGTCATACCCACTATCACATCTAACATACGCTTTAGTGCATTCTAGGTCTTTACTTAACGCAATTGTAAATCATCATACACACAATGAAAGTAAAGAATGTCATATAAATAAATGCGAATATCATATATAAAGATTGTCATATACAAGAGTCTATAAACCCACACGCCACAAGTTGGCTAGTTGGGCATCTACTCTAACAATCTCCCACTTGCCCTAAAGCCAACTACTCATCAGACGCAGTCCCATTGTTTTGCGATGTTTTTCAAACAACGGTCCAGGCAAGGGCTTCATAAGTGGATCAGCAACGTTATCTGCAGAGGCGACTCTCTCAACTGCTATGTCACCTCTAGCCACAATATCCCGGATTATGTGGTATTTCCTCAGTATGTGTTTGGATCTTTGGTGAGACCTAGGCTCCTTTTCTTGCGCAAC
>KV006951.1:27446-60332 GCA_001598015.1 Dorcoceras hygrometricum
CTATTGCCGAGGCATATGGCACACGTGTCATACTCCTCATCAGTCTTCGGACACCTAGACTTAGATAGAGTGACCCCGTGGCACATAGGTAGGTGTCCTCTCTTGGACTCTTCCATAGAGAACCTCTTAAGTATGGTATCGATGTAGGTAGCTTGGGTGAGTCCGAGCATCCGTTTAGATCTATCCCGATAGATCTGTATTCCAAGAATATAGGATGCTTCACCCATGTCCTTCATCGAAAATCTGCTAGGCAGCCATACTTTAGTTGACTGCAGCATTCCTACATCATTCCCATTGAGTAGGATGTCATCAACATAAAGTACGAGGAACGTCACAGCGTTTGTAACTACCTTTTTATATACACATGGCTCCTCGGGATTCTTGATGAAACCAAATTCCTTAATTGTTTCATCGAATCTCAGGTTCCAACTTCGCGATGCTTGTTTGAGACCGTAGATCGATCTCTGAAGCTTGCATACCTTATGCTCGCTTCCAACAGATGTGAAACCCTCATGCTGCGTCATATAGATCTCTTCCTTAATGTTTCCATTGAGGAACGCAGTTTTCACATCCATTTGCCATATCTCATAGTCATACCATGAGGCTATGGCTAACAAAATTCTAAATGACTTGAACATTGCGACTGGCGAGAAGGTTTCATCATAGTCAACACCTTGCCTTTGAGTGTAACCTTTCGCGACCAGTCATGCCTTGTAGGTCATTACCTTACCATCAGGCCCAAGTTTCCTCTTGTACACCCATTTACACCCAATAGGAACAATTCTTTCGGGAGGGTTGACCAGAGTCCAAACTTGGTTAGCATGCATTGAGTCAAACTCAGACTGCATTGCTTCAAGCCACAAATTAGAATCAGCATCGGAAATTGCCTCCTTGAAAGTTCTTGGATCAGATCCAACAACTTGATCACCTTGATCATCTTCAAGGAGAAAACCATATCTCTCAGGAGCTCTAGGAATCCTTTCGGATCTCCTAGGTGCGACCATTTCTGGTATTGGCTCTGTAGGTGCAGGAGACTCACCTGGTACTTCGATTGGATCTCGAACTTCTTCGAGTTCTACTATTCTGCCCTTTCAATCAAGTAGAAAGCCCTTTCCATAAAGGTGGCATTCCTAGAAACAAACACTTTAGTTTCGCTGGGATAGTAGAAGTAGTATCCAAAGGAATTTTTTGGATACCCAATGAAGTAGCATAAGATGGATCTCGTATCCAGCTTATCTCCCACTGTCTGCTTCACGTAAGCAGGACATCCCCAAATTCTCATATATGAGTACTTGGGTGGTTTTCCCATCCATATCTCATACGGAGTCTTATCCACTGCCTTGGTGTGGACATTGTTCAACAACATTACCGCCGTTTCGAGCGCATAGCCCCAAAACGAGGTAGGAAGTTCAGTGAAGCTCATCATAGATCGAACCATGTCCAACAAGGTTCGATTACGACGCTCCGCTACACCATTGAGCTGTGGTGTGGTCGGAGGGGTCCACTGTGAGAGAATCCCATTCTCTTTCAGATAGTCTTGAAACTCAGCACTTAAGTATACACCACCTCGATCAGATCGAAGTGCTTTAATACTTTTGCCTAACTGATTTTCTACTTCAGCCTTGAATTCCTTAAACCTTTCAAAGGATTCAGACTTGTACTTCATCAAGTACAAGTACCCGTACCTAGAGTAATCATCGGTAAATGTGATGAAGTATGTGTGACCATATTTAGTACCAATACTAAACGGGCCGCACACATCAGTATGGATCAAATCCAATAGGCCTTGAGCACGCTCACCCTTGCCCTTGAAGGGTTGCTTGGTCATCTTTCCTTAAGACAAGATTCACAATTGGGTAGAGAGTTAATGTCTGACAGATCAAACAAGTCACTCCTAACTAACTTGTTCATCCTACTTAGAGAAATATGACCTAGCCTAGGGTGCCAAAGTTGTCAGGCCTCGTGCTCACAACAGATAAACACATGCGGAAGCTATCAAAAAGTGGGTAAAATTTTCGCTTTTAGGCCCGACGGTTTTAAACATATAATTTAAAATACAGCAATACTTAAAATAAGTTTCCCAATTCATAAAACAACCAACAATCAAATATACATAATTCAAACATGTATCAGACTCCCCTACGGGTACAACAACAAAGCATAGGGCATCTCCCTGGCTAACTGATACATATATATAATTACGCTATATGCAACTGGGACACGCTAGCCATCTCCTGGGGCACCACCAGCTGGGTTAAAACCACGACCAGCTGTAGAACCTGGGTTTCCTGAAAACAACACAACAAAGAAACAAACCAAGCCCCAGAGGGACATGGGGTCAAACCCCAGTACGGAGAGCAACAATACAACAGCAATAAACAGCAAGGAATAAAATGCAGATTCTATGAATGAGACGCCGAAGAACAATGGAAAGCTCGACCCACAAGGGAGCTAAGGAACTCAAAGATAGCTCCAAGAATTACCAACAACATACAGTGGCCACGGGGTGTGTTCACAGTGTGGTAGTGAGCCACTCGCCATGATACAACACCCACTTACCAGATGCATAAAACAACTCAACCTGCTGTTTCCTCGCCCATGAACTGTGGTAGTTAACCACTCTGCGCATGGTGGCTACGATCCCAGCAGGGAGATGAGAGTGCGGTATTGCCGCTCGCCCTCACATCCTGGTAAGAAACAACAACAACAATGCAACAAGATACAAAAACTACCGAAGCTGGAATGGAATAACATGCGTGTATGCAACATGCTGGAATACAAGCATAAACACCTATGCAACACAGCAATAACACAATAGCATACAGAATCCTCAACAGGACACAACCAGCAGGCACGGCCATTCCATTATACTGAGCAACAATTACCACAAGGATTCCCAAGAGATCTGGTTCCACCTGCTCAAATATACGACACACAGATCTCAGTAATTCACACAGAAGCTCACGGCCAACCTAAAAACGCATGGCTGGGAGCTACAACTCAACCAGCTAATCATTAAATCTCAACAACCAAACAGGAAGCTTAAAACTATGGCTAAGAACAAGGTCTCGAAGCTGGACAGAAACGCTACCTGCACAACAAAACTCATGCACGAGAACAGCAACTTCGTGCTTTCGCTCCAGCCCACGAATGCTTCCAAAAACGGTGTAGGATGATAGAGCTTCTCGAGAGGAGTCCAACGCTACCTCACACGAGCAAAACAACCACCGGAAACGTCGGGAATTCACCGGAATAGCTCACGGTGAACAGTAACGAGGGTTTGAGAAAACAGAGAACGAAAAGCTGGAATATTTCTAAGTATGGGAAATGATAACAATAGAAGACCAAGTATTCCTTATATAATCCCCGCAACTTCTGAATTCCACTAAAAAGTCCATCGAAAAACCAGTAGAAACAACAACCATCGGCTGGTTGAACCCCGCTACGCATAAATTCAAAAATACATAAAACGACGTCGTAGGACTCTACCTACGACTGGTTCCATAACAAAAGCTGGGCAGACAGTCGACAACACTAGTCGACGCACAAGTAATAACCCTCATCTAAATCCCACGTGCGCAAATACTACCCAGCAGACGACAATCAAAACAACCAGTCGACACATTGAAAACAAACGCAAGGCAAACCATCGACTGATTCTCTAAACGGCGTCGCAACAACTTAACCAAACGACGTCGCATAGGATACGTAATCCTTTCTACCGCAGCTGGTCATCCAGACGCAAGATACAAAACCACGCACAACTTTTCCCTCGTCTGGTACCAGTCGCACCATCAAAACGCAGTGTTGCAACTAAATCAAACGACGTCGCTCCAATACAGACGCAAAAACTTCGCAAAATACCAGTCGCAAGCTACAACGTACAACCAGTCGCAAGATACGAAACACAACCAGTCGCAAGCTACAGTGACGTTCCTCAAAACGCTATCGTTTCTCACCCGATACCAAAAACACGCTAATACCCAACGACTGGTTCCTCGACTGGTCATCCAGACGCACGACTCCTCGCAGCTGGTACTAGTCGCAATACCTAAAACGACGACGTTTAGCGCTCAACACAAAACACGCTACTAAACTCTCGACTGGTCTCTTCACCAGCGACTACAACACAATTCACTAACGCACCTGCTGCATTACAAAACGCACTTCGACTGGTTTTCGCCACCGACCAGCTGCTGGCTCACAAAACCAGCTTTTGCCTCAAAAACCCAAAACCCGAAAGCATCCAGAATTGTTCAACACACGAAATGGAACCCGAATATGCAACTCAAACCTCAAAACAGAGATCTAAACCACAAAATCTCTTAATCAACCAATTAATTCCAACAATTAATCCTTAATACAAAATCAGGTCTCACATTTCTCCCCCACTAAAATGGATTTCGTCCTCGAAATCAAACAACAATTCTGAATACAACACAGCTACTAAAAGTCGAAGCAACAACAGAAAACTAAAAAGAAACTCGCCGAACAAAAGCTAAGAGCTCAATGTAACCAAGCAAACACTTCACGACAACTAAGGAAGAAAAACAGCAAAACTACAAGCGACTGGAAAAATCTAGCTCAACAGCTACTCAAATAGATGCGGCCACTCGCGCTGCATCTTTTCTTCCAGCTCCCAAGTAGCTTCTTCCCTACCATGTTTGCTCCACTGCACCATCACCAACGGAATGGTCTTATTCCTCAACTGTTTCTCTTTTCTGCCAAGGATCTGCAAAGGGTATTCCTGATAGCTCAACGACTGATCTAGCTCTACCTCGTCAGTTCCAAGCACATGAGACGGATCTGGCTCATACTTCCTCAACATGGAAACGTGAAAGACATCATGCAGAGAAGATAACTCGGACGGAAACAACAGAAGATACGCCAAAGGGCCAATCCTCTCGACAATCTCATACGGACCAACATAACGAGGGGCTAACTTTCCCTTGCGTCCAAAGCGCATCACACTACGAAACGGAGAAACCTTGAGAAATACACGATCACCAACCTGAAACTCCAGAGGTCGACGCCTCTTATTCGCATAACTAGCTTGGCGATCCTGGGCAGCTTTCATCCGCTGTCTAATAAGATCCACGTGATCTTTCATCTGCTGCACAAAGTCAGGGGCAGATAGCTGCTTCTCCCCCACTTCTTCCCAACAAACGGGCGATCTGTACTTGCGGCCATACAAAGCCTCGAAAGGCGCCAAGCCAATCGTCACTTGGTAGCTGTTATTATACGAAAACTCAACCAAAGACAACGCGTCTTGCCAACTACCTCCGAAATCCAACACAACAGCACGCAACATATCCTCTAACGTCTGGATAGTTCGCTCAGATTGGCCTTCTGTCTGGGGGTGATACGCGGTACTCATAGCCAATCTAGTGCCCAAAGCTGTCTGCAAACCCTTCCAAAACCTGGAAGTAAACCTCGGATATCGGTCAGACACGATTGAAACAGGCACACCGTGCAATATAACAACAAAATCAACGTACAGCTTCGCCATCTTCTTCAACGAGAAGGTCATCCCATAGGGAATGAAGTGTGCAGACTTAGACAAACGGTCTACAACAACCCAAATAGCATCGCATCCTCGGCTGGAACGAGGCAAATGCGTTACGAAATCCATCGCAATGTGCTCCCAATTCCATTGGGGCACCTCTAAACTCTGCAACAGACCCCCAGGTCTCATCCTTTCGGCCTTAACCATCTGGCAGTTCAAACAACGAGCGACAAAACCAGCAACATCGCTCTTCAAGCCAGCCCACCAAAAGTGCGGTTTCAAAGCATGGTACATCTTCCGTGCACCAGGATGAACACTACTGCTACAGTGCGCTTCTCGAAGGATCTCCTCGTTCAAATCAATCAAATTGGGCACAACCAACATGCCCCAGAAACGCAAAAAACCATCGGACGAGACAGAATAGTCCTCAAGTTCGCCAGCCCTGACTTTCATCTTCAAGTCGTGGATTGACGGATCGGTCCTCTGAGCTGCTCGAATGCTAGAAACAATCTACGGTTCTACTTGGAAGGACGAAACCATCACACAATCTTCAGCCGGGTAGAATTTCCAACCTGTAGTGTTAAGATGCTCTTGATCCTTGGAGATGTACAGCGACGCAAGCATCTCACTAGCCTTCCTACTTAACGCATCAGCCACTACGTTTGACTTTCCAGGCAGGTATTTAATCTCACATTCAAAATCCTTAAGCAGCTCCATCCACCTACGCTGTCTCATGTTCAAGTCAGGCTGCGAAAACAGATACTGCAAACTCTTGTGGTCAGAGTACACCACAAATTGCTCGCCATACAGGTACTGACGCCAGATCTTTAACGCAAAGACCACCACTGCTAACTCCAACTCATGAACTGGGTAACGAGTCTCGTGCGGTTTCAACTGCCGCGAGGAATACGCAATGACTCTACCATTCTGCATCAACACACAACCCAATCCATTTAGCGAAGCGTCAGAACAAACAACAAAACCACCTGAACCAGACGGCAAAGGCAACACAGGCGCAGTAGTTAACTTCTCCTTGAGCAGTTGAAAAGCATTCTCACACTGCTCAGTCCAAAAAAAACCGCTTATCCTTCTGGGTCAATGGGGTCATCGGCTTTGCTATAGAAGAAAAACTCTCAATGAAACAACGATAATAGCCAGCCAGACCTAAGAAAATGCGAATCTCGGACACATTTCTCGGTCGCTCCCAGTTCAACACGGCATCCACTTTACTGGGATCCACAGAAATGCCATCTGCTGAAATGACATGGCCCAGAAATACAACGCGTTCCAACCAGAACTCGCACTTGGAAAACTTCGCATACAACTGCTGCTCTCTCAACCTCTGAAGAACCATCTCCAAGTTCTCCTTGTGCTCCCTCGGAGTCTTTGAGTACACCAGGATGTCGTCAATAAAAAAAATCACAAACTGATCTATGAACTCTCGGAAGACTCGGTTCATCAGATCCATAAAGACTGCAGGCGCGTTTGTCAAGACAAACGGCATCACCAGAAACTCAAAATGTCCCTACCTCGTACGAAACGCAGTCTTCGCGACATCTTGTTCCCTCACTCTGAGCTGATGGTACCCGGAACGAAGATCAATCTTAGAATACACTGCAGAACCTAGCAACTGATCAAACAGATCATCGATTCTCGGTAACGGGTACTTATTCTTGACAGTGGCTTTATTCAACTGACGAAAATCAATGCACATCCGCATTGAGCCATCCTTCTTATTTACAGACAAAAATGGGCGCTCCCCACGGTGACATACTAGGGCGAATGAAACCCTTCTCCAACAAATCATCTAACTGTACCTTGAGTTCTCTCAACTCCGCAGGCGCCAGACGATACGGGGCACGAAAAATCGGAGCTGTGCCAGGCACCAACTCTATGCTGAAGTCTATCTCCCACCTTGGAGGAAAACCAGGAATCTCCTCCGGAAACACATCGGGGAAGTGTCGCATCACGGGAACGTCACTAAGCTGAACACTAGAAGAAGAAGACGCATCCAAAGCGTAAATCATAAAGCCAGCATTTCCCAAAGATGAAATCCCAAAGCATCAAACGGATCAAATTTGCTAACAAGGCATGCTCACCAAACCGCAACACACCATCCAACAAAATCAATTGCGAGAACAGGCTTACACCACCGGGGGTAGAAACAGAAACAGCATCGTGCATAGGGACGGTACACAAACCATGCTCAACAACTAACGAATCCGAAATAAACGAATGCGATGCACCGGTGTCAAACAACACACGAGCAGGAAAGTCAAAAACAAAGCATGTACCTCCAATCACTCGGCTCGGTGTCTCCTCGGCCTGCTCCCTCGTGAAGGCGTTAACCTGAGCATGCTGGGGTCCTGGAAAGAAAGGCTGAGACGACTGCCCAAAACGCGAAGGGCCAGGCTGTTGAAACGGCCTAAATGGAGTCTCACCAAAACGGGGCTGCTGAAACTGCTGCGAGCGGCCCCTAGACTGACCCCCACGACCCTGAGGTTGGGCCGCGGTCTGCTGTGCTCCAGCTGACGGACACACTCTCGCAAAATGCCCGTACTGACCACAAAGGTTGCAGGAGCCCTGCACACCAACACACTGCGTGGAAGAATTCTTTCCACCGCAAAAACCACAAAACTCCACCCGAGAGCCGCTGCTACTCGAGCAGCCAGAACCAGAAGACCCTGAACCAGACTTCTTCTTGAATTGCTGACCGCGGGGTCGAAACATCTGACGGCCAGACTGCTGAGCTACCTGCTGCTGCTGCTAAGGAAAATGCACGGACTGAGAACTCTGAGACGACTGAGCTCCCTGACCAGCGGGTCTACCACCCTGCACCGCCTGCGCCACCTGCGCTCTGCGGACTTCCTCAACAACAAGGTTACCAACCTCAACCGGAGATCATCGTCATTGAAGACAGGAGGATTCATCCTCTGAAACAGAGCTATGACCACATCCATTCTCTCTACCGGAGCCGGCGGAGCCTCAGCCTCCTCTTCTCCACTACTCTCAAGAGTATGACTAGGAGCACTATACTGATCCTCGTTCTGTCCTCCTGATTCCTGGAACTGCCCCCTACCTCTACCACTACGTCTAGGCAGTATCTAAAACACTCAACAGGATCAAGCAAAACAGAACAGATACAGCAAATAAAGCATATAACACAAAATATGCAGCACGTAGTCTCATAAGTCAAGCACAAGCATCACGCAACACTGTGCCTAGACTCAAGTGTGATCAAAGGAATTGAGCTTATCCCAGTTTAAGCTCTGATACCAAAAATGTTAGGCCTCGTGCTCACAACAGATAAACACATGCGGAAGCTATCAAAAAGTGGGTAAAATTTTCGCTTTTAGGCCCGACGGTTTTAAACATATAATTTAAAATACAGCAATACTTAAAATAAGTTTCCCAATTCATAAAACAACCAACAATCAAATATACATAATTCAAACATGTATCAGACTCCCCTACGGGTACAACAACAAAGCGCAGGGCATCTCCCTGGCTAACTGATACATATATATAAGTACGCTATATGCAACTGGACACGCTAGCCACCTCCTGGGGCACCACCAGCTGGGTTAAAACCACGACCAGCTGTAGAACCTGGGTTTCCTGAAAACAACACAACAAAGAAACTAACCAAGCCCCAGAGGGACATGGGGTCAAACTCCAGTACGGAGAGCAACAATACAACAGCAATAAACATCAAGGAATAAAATGCAGATTCTATGAATTAGACGCCGAAGAACAACGGAAAGCTCGACCCACAAGGGAGCTAAGGAACTCAAAGATAGCTCCAAGAATTACCAACAACATACAGTGGCCACGGGGTGTGTTCATAGTGTGGTAGTGAGCCACTCGCCATGATACAACACCCACTTACCAGATGCATAAAACAACTCAACCTGCTGTTTCCAGCTGGAATGGAATATCATGCGTGTATGCACATGCTGGAAAATAGACAAATAAACATATGCAACACAGCAAATACACAAATAGCATACACAGTCCTCAACCAGGACAACAACAAGCACGGTAATCCAACACAGCCATCTCGCAATTCATCCAAGCCACGTTCTACGCTGAATTACAAGCTCAAGATCCGTACCTTATACTGAGCAACAAATACCACAAAACAAGGCCTGAGGCTACTGATTCCAACCAGTAAAACATACGCAAAGTAGAGGGAATCATCAACTCAAAACTCACGGCCAACACATAAAAGCTCACGGCTGGGAGTCACACTCAACCAGCTAACCATTAAACCTCAACAACCAAACAGGAAGCTTAAAACTATGGCTAGGAACAAGGTCTCGAAGCTGGACAGAAACGCTACCTGCACAACAAAACTCACGCACGAGAACAGCAACTTCGTGCTTTCGCTCCAGCCCATGACAGCTTCCAAAAACGGTGTAGGATGATAGAGCTTCTTGAGAGGAGTCCAACGCTACCTCACACGAGCAAAACAACCACCGGAAACGCCGGGAATTCACCGGAATAGCTCACGGTGAACAGTAACGAGGGTTTGAGAAAACAGAGAACGAGAAGCTGGAATATTTCTAAGTATGGGAAATGATAACAATAGAAGACCAAGTCTTCCTTATATAATCCCCGCAACTGCTGAATTCCACTAAAAAGTCCACCGACAATCCAGTAGAAACAACAACCATCGGCTGGTTGAACCCCGCTACGCATAAATTCAAAATACATAAAACGACGTCGTAGGACTCTACCTACGGCTGGTTCCATAACAAAAGCTGGGCAGACAGTCGACAACACTAGTCGACGCACAAGTAATAACCCTCGTCTAAATCCCACGTGCGCAAATACTACCCAGCAGACGACAATCAAAACAACCAGTCGACACATTGAAAACAAACGCAAGGCAAACCATCGACTGATTCTCTAAACGGCGTCGCAACAACTTAACCAAACAACGTCGCATAGGATACATAATCCTTTCTACCGCAGCTGGTCATCCAGACGCAAGATACAAAACCACGCACAACTTTTCCCTCGTCTGGTACCAGTCGCACCATAAAAACGCAGTGTTGCAACTAAATCAAACGACGTCGCTCCAATCCAGACGCAAACACTTCGCCAAATACCAGTCGCAAGCTACAACGCACAACCAGTCGCAAGATACGAAACACAACCAGTCGCAAGCTATAGTGACGTTCCTCAAAACGCTGTCGTATCTCACCCGATACCAAAAACACGCTAATACCCAACGATTGGTTCCTTGACTGGTCATCCAGACGCACGACTCCTCGCAGCTGGTACCAGTCGCAATACCTAAAACGACGACGTTTAGCGCTCAACACAAAACACGCTACTAAACTCTCGACTGGTCTCTTCACCAGCGACTACAACACAATTCACTAACTCACCTGCTGCATGACAAAATGCGCTTCGAATGGTTTCGCCACCGACCAGCTGCTGGCTCACAAAACCAGCTTTTGCCTCAAAAACCCAAAAACACGAAAGCATCCAGAATTGTTCAACAAACGAAATGGAACCCGAATATGCAACTCAAACCTCAAAACAGAGATCTAAACCACAAAATCTCTTAATCAACCAATTAATTCCAACAATTAATCCTTAATACAAAATCAGGTCTCACATTTCTCCCCCACTAAAATGGATTTCGTCCTCGAAATCAAACAACAATTCTGAATACAACACAGCTACTAAAAGTCGAAGCAACAACAGAAAACTAAAAAGAAACTCTCCCAACAAAAGCTAAGAGCTCAATGTAACCAAGCAAACACTTCACGACAACTAAGGAAGAAAAACAGCAAAACTACAAGCGACTGGAAAAATCTAGCTCAACAGCTACTCAAATAGATGCGGCCACTCGCGCTGCATCTTTTCTTCCAGCTCCCAAGTAGCTTCTTCCCTACCATGTTTGCTCCACTGCACCATCACCAACGGAATGGTATTATTCCTCAACTGTTTCTCTTTTCTGCCAAGGATCTGCAAAGGGTATTCCTGATAGCTCAACGACTGATCTAGCTCTACCTCATCAGTTCCAAGCACATGAGACGGATATGGCTCATACTTCCTCAACATGAAAACGTGAAAGACATCATGCAGAGAAGATAACTCGGACGGCAACAACAGACGATACGCTAAAGGGCCAATCCTCTCGACAATCTCATACGGACCAACGTAACGAGGGGCTAACTTTCCCTTACGTCCAAAGCGCATCACACTACGAAACGGAGAAACCTTGAGAAATACACGATCACCAACCTGAAACTCCAGAGGTCGACGCCTCTTATTCGCATAACTATCTTGGCGATCCTGGGCAGCTTTCATCCGCTTTCTAATAAGATCCACGTGATCTTTCATCTGCTGCACAAAGTCAGGGGCAGATAGCTGCTTCTCCCCCACTTCTTCCCAACAAACGGGCGATCTGTACTTGCGGCCATACAAAGCCTCGAAAGGCGCCAAGCCAATCGTCACTTTGTAGCTTTTATTATACGAAAACTCAACCAAAGACAAATCGTCTTGCCAACTACCTCCGAAATCCAACACAACAGCACGCAACATATCCTCTAACGTCTGGATAGTTCGCTCAGATTGGCCATCTTTCTGGGGGTGATACGCGGTACTCATAGCCAATCTAGTGCCCAAAGCTGTCTGCAAACTCTTCCAAAACCTGGAAGTAAACCTCGGATCTCGGTCAGACACGATTGAAACAGGCACACCGTGCAATCTAACAACAAAATCAACGTACAGCTTCGCCATCTTCTTCAACGAGAAGGTCATCCCATAGGGAATGAAGTGTGTATACTTAGACAAACGGTCTATAACAACCCAAATCGCATCGCATCCTCGGCTGGAACGAGGCAAATGCATTACGAAATCCATCGCAATGTGCTCCCAATTCCATTGGGGCACCTCTAAACTCTGCAACATACCCCCAGGTCTCATCCTTTCGGCCTTAACCATCTGGCAGTTCAAACAACGAGCGACAAAACCAGCAACATCGCTCTTCAAGCCAGCCCACCAAAAGTGCGGCTTCAAAGCATGGTACATCTTCCGTGCACCAGGATGAACACTATGTCTGCTACAGTGCGCTTCTCGAAGGATCTCCTCGTTCAAATCAATCAAATTGGGCACAACCAACCTGCCCCGGAAACGCAAACAACCATCGGACGAGACAGAATATTCCTCAAGTTCGCCAGCCCTGACTTTCATCTTCAAGTCGTGGATTGACGGATCGGTCCTCTGAGCTGCTCGAATGCTAGAAACAATCTGCGGTTCTACTTGGAAGGACGAAACCATCACACAATCTTCAGCCGGGTAGAATCTCCAACCCGTAGTGTTAAGATGCTCTTGATCCTTGGAGATGTACAGCGACGCAAGCATCTCACTAGCCTTCCTGCTTAACGCATCAGCCACTACGTTTGACTTTCCAGGCAGGTATTTAATCTCACAGTCAAAATTCTTAAGCAGCTCCATACACCTACGCTGTCTCATGTTCAAGTCAGGCTACGAAAACAGATACTGCAAACTCCACAAATTGCTCGCCCTACAGGTACTGACGCCAGATCTTTAACGCAAAGACCACCGCTGCTAACTCCAAATCATGAACTGGGTAACGAGTCTCGTGCGGTTTCAACTGCCGCGAGGCATACGCAATGACTCTACCATTCTGCATCAACACACAACCCAATCCATTTAGCGAAGCGTCAGAACAAACAACAAAACCACCTGAACCGGACGGCAAAGCCAACACAGGCGTAGTAGTTAACTTCTCCTTGAGCAGTTGAAAAGCATTCTCACACTGCTCAGTCCAAATAAACCGCTTATCCTTCTGGGTCAATTGGGTCATCGGCTTTGCTATAGAAGAAAACCTCTCAATGAAACGACGATAATAGCCAGCCAGACCTAAGAAAATGCGAATCTCGGACACATTTCTCGGTCGCTCCCAGTTCAACACGGCATCCACTTTACTGGGATCCACAGAAATAGTGCTCCTTGTGCTCCCTCGGAGTCTTTGAGTACACCAGGATGTCGTCAATAAAAACAATCACAAACTGATCTATGAACTCTCGGAAGACTCCGTTCATCAGATCCATAAAGACTGCAGGCGCGTTTTTCAAGCCAAACGGCATCACCAGAAACATAAAATGTCCGTACCTCGTACGAAACGCAGTCTTCGCGACATCTTGTTCCCTCACTCTGAGCTGATGGTACCCGGAACGAAGATCAATCTTAGAATACACTGCAGAACCTAGCAACTGATCAAACAGATCATCGATTCTCGGTAACGGGTACTTATTCTTGACAGTGGCTTTATTAAACTGACGAAAATCAATGCACATCCGCATTGAGCCATCCTTCTTATTTACAGACAAAAATGGGCGCTCCCCACGGTGACATACTAGGGCGAATGAAACCCTTCTCCAGCAAATCATCTAACTGTACCTTGAGTTCTCTCAACTCCGCAGGCTCCAGACGATACGGGGCACGAAAAATCGGAGCTGTGCCAGGCACCAAATCTATGCTGAAGTCTATCTCCCGTCTCGGAGGAAAACCAGGAATCTCCTCCGGAAACACGTCGGGGAAGTGTCGCACCACGGGAACGTCACTAAGCTAAACACCAGAAGAAGAAGACGCATCCAAAGCGTAAATCATAAAGCCAGCATTTCCCAAAGACAACAAGCTAAACATCTCCATCGCGGAGACCAACGGAATCTTCGATCTCGACTCCTGACCATAGAAGTCCCACTTCTCGCCAGACAAAGGCCTAAAGCGCACAATCCCATGGAAGCAATCCACGGAGGCCCTATAGTTGGACAGCACATCCATCCCAACTATGCAATCGAAATCCCAAAGCATAAAACGGATCAAATTTGCTAACAAGGCATCCTCACCAAACCGCAACACACCATCAAACAAAATCTCTTGCGAGAACAGGCTTACACCATCGGGGGTAGAAACAGAAACAGCATCGCGCATAGGGACGGTACACAAACCATGCTCAACAACAAACGAATCCGAAATAAACGAATGCGATGCACCGGTGTCAAACAACACACGAGCAGGAAAGTCAAAAACAAAGCATGTACCTCCAATCACTCGGCTCGGTGTCTCCTCGGCCTGCTCCCTCGTGAAGGCGTTAACCTGAGCATGCTGGGGTCCTGGAAAGAAAGGCTGAGACGACTGCCCAAAACGCGAAGAGCCAGGCTGCTGAAACGGCCTAAACGGAGTCTCACCAAAACGGGGCTGCTGAAACTGCTGCGAGCAGCCCCTAAACTGACCCCCACGACCCTGAGGCTAGGCCGCGGTCTGCTGTGCTCCAGCTGACGGACACACTCTCGCAAAATGCCCGTACTGACCACAAAGGTTGTAGGAGCCCTGCACACCAACACACTGCGTAGAAGAATTCTTTCCACCGCAAAAACCACAAAACTCCACCCGAGAGCCGCTGCTACTCGAGCAGCCAGAACCAGAAGACCCTGAACCAGAATTCTTCTTGAATTGCTGACCGCGGGGTCGAAACCTCTGACGGCCGGATGATGAGCAGACTGGGAACTCTGAGACGACTGAGCTCCCTGACCAGCGGGTCTACCACCCTGCACCGCCTGCGCCACCTGCGCTCTGCGGACTTCCTCAACAACAAGGTTACCAACCTCAACAGGAGATCATCGTCATTGAAGACAGGAGGATTCATCCTCTGAAACCGAGCTATGACCACATCCATTCTCTCTACCGAAGCCGGCGGAGCCTCAGCCTCCTCTTCTCCACTACTCTCAAGAGTATGACTAGGAGAACTATACTGATCCTCGTTCTGTCCTCCTGATTCCTGGAACTGCCCCCTACCTCTACCACTACGTCTAGGCAGCATCTAAAACACTCAACAAGATCAAGCAAAACAGAACAGATACAGCAAATAAAGCATATAACACAAAATATGCAGCACGTAGTCTCATAAGTCAAGCACAAGCATCACGCAACACTGTGCCTAGACTCAAGTGTGATCAAAGGAATTGATCTTATCCCAGTTTAAGCTCTGATACCAAAAATGTCAGGCCTCGTGCTCACAACAGATAAACACTTGCGGAAGATATCAAAAAGTGGGTAAAATTTTCGCTTTTAGGCCCGACGGTTTTAAACATATAATTTAAAATACAGCAATACTTAAAATAAGTTTCCCAATTCATAAAACAACCAACAATCAAATATACATAATTCAAACATGTATCAGACTCCCCTACGGGTACAACAACAAAGCGCAGGGCATCTCCCTGGCTAACTGATACATATATATAAGAACGCTATATGCAACTGGGACACGCTAGCCACCTCCTGGGGCACCACCAGCTGGGTTAAAACCACGACCAGCTGTAGAACCTGGGTTTCCTGAAAACAACACAACAAAGAAACAAACCAAGCCCCAGAGGGACATGGGGTCAAACCCCAGTACGGAGAGAAACAATACAACAGCAATGAACAGCAAGGAATAAAATGCAGATGCTATGAATGAGACGCCGAAGAACAACGGAAAGCTCTACCCACAAGGGAGCTAAGGAACTCAAAGATAGCTCCAAGAATTACCAACAACATACAGTGGCCACGGGGTGTGTTCACAGTGTGGTAGTGAGCCACTCGCCATGATACAACACCCACTTACCAGATGCATCAAACAACTCAACCTGTTGTTGCCTCGCCCATGAACTGTGGTAGTTAACCATTCGGCGCATGGTGGCTACGATCCCAGCAGGGAGATGAGAGTGCGGTATTGCCTCTCGCCCTTATAAAATAACCAACAACAAAGCATACATAATTCCAAACATGTATCAGACTCCCCTACGGGTACAACAACAAAGCTCAGGGCATCCCCTTGGCTAACTGATACATATATATAAGTATGCTATATGCAACTGGGACACGCTAGCCACCTCCTGGGGCACCACCAGCTGGGTTAAACCCACGACCAACTGTAGAACCTGGGTTTCCTGAAAACAACACAACAAAGAAACAAACCAAGCCCCGGAGGGACATGGAGTCAAACCCCAGTACGGAGAGCAACTATACAACAGCAATAAACAGCAAGGAATAAAATGCAGATACTATGCATGAGACGCTGAATAACAACGGAAAGCTCGACCTACAAGGGAGCTAAGGAACTCAAACATAGCTCCAAGAATCATCGACAACATACAGTGGCCACGGGTGTGTTCACAGTGTGGTAGTGAGCTACTCGCCATGATACTACACCCATTTACCAGATGCATCAAACAACTCAACCTGATGTTGCCTCGCCCATGAACTGTGGTAGTTAACCACTCGGCGCATGGTGGCTACGATCCCAGCAGGGAGATGAGAGTGCGGTATTGCCGCTCGCCCTCACATCCTGGCAAGAAACAACAACAATACAACAAGGTACAAAGACTACCAAAGCTGGAATGGAATAACATGCGTGTATGCAACATGATGGAATACTGGCATATAAAAATATGATACGCAGCAAATACACAAATAGCATACACAGTCCTCAACAAGGACCACAACAAGCACGGCAATCCAACACAGCCATCTCGCAATTCATCCAAGCCATGTTCTACGCTGAATTACAAGCTCAAGATCCGTACCTTATACAGAGCAACAATTACCACAAGGATTCCCAAGAGATCTGGTTCCACCTGCTCAAATATACGACACACAGATCTCAGAAATTCACACAGAAGCTCACGGCCAACCTAAAAACGCACGGCTGGGAGCTACAACTCAACCAGCTAATTCCCCTCCTATAATATCTTAACAGGAAACTTAAACATCAACTAGAGGTACAATCTCAACGATAAAATCGAGGAACTACTTGCGCACGGCAACTACACGAACAGGGACAAGCTTCTGCCGTTTCGCGATCTCACCCCACCCAATCGTAGCTTCCAAGATCGGTATAGGATGAAAGAGCTCTTCGAGAGGAGTCCAACGCTACCTCGAACGCGAAGAACGATGACCGGAGTCGACGGGAAATGGCCGGAGAAGGTTACGGTGAACAGTAACGAGGGTTTGAGTAAACAGAGAACGAAAGGCTGGAAAATATTCTAAGTATAGAAATGATAACAATAATTGAAGACCAAGTCTTCCTTATATAATCCCCACAGCTGCTGAATTCCACTTAAATGTCCACCAACAAACCAGTAGAAACAACAACCATCGGCTGGTTGAACCCCGCTACGCATAAATTCAAAATACATAAAACGACGTCGTAGGACTCTACCTACGACTGGTTCCATACCAAAAGCTGGGCAGACAGTCGACAACACTAGTCGACGCACAAGTAATAACCCTCGTCTAAATCCCACGTGCGCAAATACTACCCAGCAGACGACAATCAAACCAACCAGTCGACACATTGAAAACAAACGCAAGGCAAACCATCGACTGATTCTCTAAACGGCGTCGCAATACTTAACCAAACGACGTCGCATAGGATACGTAATCCTTTCTACCGCAGCTGGTCATCCAGACGCAAGATACAAAACCACACACAACTTTTCCCTCGTCTGGTACCTGTCGCACCATCAAAACGCAGTGTTGCAACTAAATCAAACGACGTCGTTCCAATCCAGAAACAAACACTTCGCCAAATACCAGTCGCAAGCTACAACGCACAACCAGTCGCAAGCTACAGTGACGTTCCTCAAAACGCTGTCGTATCTCACCCGATACCAAAAACACGCTAATACCCAACGACTGGTCATCCAGACGCACGACTCCTCGCAGCTGGTACCAGTCGCAATACCTCAAACGACGACGTTTAGCGCTCAACACAAAACACGCTACTAAACTCTCGACTGGTCTCTTCACCAGCGACTACAACACAATTCACTAACGCACCTGCTGAATTACAAAACGCGCTTCGACTGGTTTTCGCCACCGACCAGCTGCTGGCTCACAAAACCAGCTTTTTCCTAAAAAACCCAAAAACACGAAAGCATCCAGAATTGTTCAACACACGAAATGGAACCCGAATATGCAACTCAAACCTCAAAACAAAGATCTAAACCACAAAATCTCTTAATCAATCGATTAATTACAACAATTAATCCTTAATACAAAATCAGGTCTCACAAAAGTTGTGCTGGGTTCATGTTATCGTGTTTCTGATGGTCCCAGAAATAGGATCACTAAGTAAATAGGAGTTCAGAAGGACGTCGCTCCACTGACGTAATTATCCAGTCGCAACATCTCGCCAAATACCAGTCGCAAGGCTACAGTGACGTTGACCCGTGTTGACCATTGATCTCGACTGATCATCCAGACGCAACAACTCCTCGCAAAATACCAGTCGCAGCTGCAGTGCACAACCAGTCGCAGCTACAGTGCACAACCAGTCGCAGCTACAGTGACGTTCCTCAAAACGCTGTCGTATCTCACCCGATAC
This sequence comes from Dorcoceras hygrometricum, assembly GCA_001598015.1. Classification (NCBI taxonomy): domain Eukaryota; kingdom Viridiplantae; phylum Streptophyta; class Magnoliopsida; order Lamiales; family Gesneriaceae; genus Dorcoceras; species Dorcoceras hygrometricum. The sequence goes on from KV006951.1 coordinate 46,370, forward strand.
CAAAAACACGCTAATAACCAACGACTGGTTCCTCGACTGGTCATCCAGACGCACAACTCCTCGCAGCTGGACAACCAGACGCTGGTTCAAAAATACAAAAGCTGGAACCAGCTGCAACATACAAAACGCACTTCGACTAGTCTTCGCCACCGACCAGCTGCTGGCTCACAAAACCAGCTTTTGCCTCAAAACACAAAAACACAAAAGCATCCAGAATTGTTCAACACACGAAATTGAACCCGAAAATGCAACTCAAACCTGAAAACAGAGATCTAAACCACAAAATCTCTTAATCAACCGATTAATTCCAACAATTAATCCTTAATACAAAATCAGGTCTCACACGAATACCTTTGCAGATGCATTGAATCGTTCCAAGGGAGCTGAAGCAGGGTTAATGAGGCAATGAGGAGCACAGTTTGTGCCACCAGCCGCGAGACTATCGCAATAGAAACAACAGATTCCACCACCCCCTCGATTCGATACTGGAGGCAGCATTAGTGGAAAGAAAAATTTCTTTAAAGAAAAAGGAAAATAGTTCAAGCATTCAGGTACCAGTAGTTCATCTAGTTCGAATGAATCTAAACAACAAAGAACTGGACAGAAATCCGGCGATTATTGTACCAAATGTGGAGGCCGGCATATCACTGAATAGTGTAGAGGAGTGTTTGGCCTTTGCAACCTCTGTAATCAACCTGGACACTTTGCGAGGGTATGTCCTCAACGTGGTTCTGGAAGTTCACAGAATACAGGAGCATCGAGATCAATGATACAGCCAGAAAGGCAAGCATCTTTTGTGCATTCATTCCAACCACAGATTCAGCATCAGGGTAGACAAGGAGGGATCCAGACAGTGAGCCAACCTCCTAAGCAACAAGCTAACTTGTTTGCGTTGACAGAGGAGCAAGCACAAGCAGCCCCTGATGAAGTTATAGCATGTACTTACTATCTTTGTAATTATCCCGCTTATGTCTTAGTTTATACTGGTGCTTCACATACGTTTATATCCGATCACTTTGTTGAATCGCATGCGTTGCCTGTTGAACCCTTAGATGAAGTAGTGTTGATTTCTTCACCTCTGGGGAGGGGTATGTTATCGATGAAAACTATTAGAAATTGTATATTACAGTTTGAGGGTCATGAGATTGAGATTAATTGTATTGTGCTTGGGTTGTCTGATTTTGATTGTATCATCGGCATAGACATGTTAACCAAGTACAGAGCAACAGTGGATTGTTTTCAGAAAGTTGTTCGATTCAGACCTGAGAACACTGATGAATGGAAATTCTATGGTAAGGGATCATGAGACAGAATTCCCTTAGTTTCTGTTCTTTCCATGACTAATCTATTGCAGAAGGGAGCAGAAGTATTCCTGATATATGCAGTAGATGTGATGAAGACTAGCCTGAAACTGGTTGATATACCAGTAGTATGTGAATTTGCTGATGTCTTTCCTGACGAGATTCCAGGATTGCCTCCTTTTCGAGAGGTAGACTTCAGTATTGAGTTGATTCCAGGTACACAACCAATATCGAGAGCACCGTATCATATGGCACCAATATAATTGAATGAGTTGAAAGAACAGCTTGAAGATCTTCTTGACAAGGGATACATTAGACCCAGTGTTTCTCCTTGGGGCGCAACAGTACTGTTTGTACGAAAGAAAGATGGATCGATTAGGTTATGTATTGACTACCGGCAACTAAACAAAGCAACGGTAAAGAATTGATATCCTTTACCCCGGATAGATGATTTTTTTGACCAGTTGCAGGGTTCGTCAGTATATTCAAAAATTGATTTGCGATCCGACTACCATCAATTGAGAGTATGATATGAAGATATATCTAAAACTGCTTTTCGAACGAGGTATGTTCATTATGAGTTCATTGTTATGCCTTTTGGATTGACCAATGCCCCAGCAATATTTATTATTTTGATGAATAAAGTATTTCAGAAGTACCTTGATGATTTTGTGATCATATTTATCGATGATATTCTGATTTATTCGAATAATCTGTGGGATCACGCTAATCATATCATACTTGTGTTGAGAACTCTACAAGATGAGAAATTGTATGCCAAGTTGTCAAAATGTGTGTTTTGGTTACAGAAAGTCGTATTCCTTGGACATATTATTTCAGGTGATGGTATTTATGTTGATCCGAGCAAGATAGAAGCAGTGACTAATTTGCCTAGACCGATATCTGTACCCGAAATTCAAAGTTTTATGGGCTTGGCAGGTTATTACCGTCGATTTATTCGGGAATAGAAGTTAGATTCAGTATACATCCTGGAGGTAGAAAAATGTAAAACGATTTGAGAAAGCAATACTGGTGGAAGCAAATGAAGTCTGATGTGACTGATTTTGTTTCAAAATGTTTGAATTGCCAACTGGTGAAGGCTGAGAGAAAGAAACCTACTGGTTTATTGCAGAGTCTGTCAGTTCCTGAATGGAAATGGGATCATATTTCCATGGACTTTGTGATGAAGTTGCCCAGATCATCCCGTGGATGTGATGCTATTTGGGTAATTATTAATAGGTTAATGAAATCTGCTTGCTTTATTCCTTATCGAATGACCTATCGACATGATCAAATGGCAGATCTTTATGTTCGAGAAGTGGTAAGACTTCATGGTGTACCAAAATCGATTGTATCGGATCGAGATCCAAGATTTACCTCACACTTTTGGAGTAGCTTGCAACAAGCTCTAGGTACGAAATTATATTTAAGCACTGCTTATCATCCTCAAACTGATGGACAAACTGAATGAACAATACAGACTCTTGAGGATATGATTAGAGCTATGGTATTAGATTTTGTTATTACATGGCATGATTCATTACCGCTTGTGGAATTTTCGTATAACAACAGTTATCAGGCGAGTATTGAGATGGCTCCGTTTGAGGCACTGTATGGAAGAAAATGTCGTTCACCTTTGTATTGGGATGATGTGTTAGAGGTACCTGAATTGGGACGAGATATGATCAGAGAAATGACTGAAAAGGTGAAACTAATTCAGCAAAAAATGAGAACAACGCAACATAGACAGACTAGATATGCGAATTTCAGACGTCTACCATTGTTCTTTGAAACAGGGGACAAAGTATTCTTGAAAATTTCTCCTTTCAGGGGTACAATTTGATTTGGAAAACGAGGGAAGTTGTCTTCACGATTTATTGGTCCTTATGAAATTCTTGAGAGGATAGGCGATATTTAGTCTGTCAGTTCCTGAATGGAAATGGGATCATATTTCCATGGACTTTGTGACGAAGTTGCCCAGATCATCCCGTGGATGTGATGCTATTTGGGTAATTATTAATAGGTTAATGAAATCTGCTTGCTTTATTCCTTATCGAATGACCTATCGACATGATCAAATGGCAGATCTTTATGTTCGAGAAGTGGTAAGACTTCATGGTGTACCAAAATCGATTGTATCGGATCGAGATCCGAGATTTACCTAACACTTTTGGAGTAGCTTGCAACAAGATCTAGGTACGAAATTATATTTAAGCACTGCTTATCATCCTCAAACTGATGGACAAACTGAATGAACAATACAGACTCTTGAGGATATGATTAGAGCTGTGGTATTAGATTTTGGTATTACATGGCATGATTCATTACCGCTTGTGGAATTTTCGTATAACAACAGTTATCAGGCGAGTATTGAGATGGCTCCGTTTGAGGTACTGTATGGAAGAAAATGTCGTTCACCGTTGTATTGGGATGATGTGTTAGAGGTACCTGAATTGGGACCAGATATGATTAGAGAAATGACTGAAAAGGTGAAACTAATTCAGCAAAAAATGAGAACAGCGCAACATAGACAGACTACATATGCGAATTTCAGACGTCGACCATTGTTATTTGAAACAGGGGACAAAGTATTATTGAAAATTTCTCCTTTCAGGGGTACAATTCGATTTGGAAAACGAGGGAAGTTGTCTTCACGATTTATTGGTCCTTATGAAATTCTTGAGAGGATAGGCGATCTTGCTTATCGACTCGCATTACCTCCATATCTTTCGGGTATACATGATGTCTTTCATGTATCTATGTTAAGGAAATATCTGCCTGATGTATCTCATATTATTCCTGCTGATGAAACTGAACTGGATGAATCTCTTAGTTATTTTGAACAACCGATTCAGGTACTGGATCGAAAAGAAAAGCAACTCCGAATAAGGTTATTCCACTGGTGAAGATTCAATGGAATCTACATGGAGTTGAAGAAGCTACGTGGGAAGTTGAAGATGACATGAGACAACGATTTCCCTATCTATTCCAATAAAGTGGTTCTTATCGAGTTTCTGTTATTTCAATATTCTTATATGTACAGAATGCATATACAAATTGCTGATGAGTTCGAGGACAAACTCATGTGTTAGAGGCGGAGAAATGTAATGCCCGAGATTATAGACTTGATGATTTTGAATTTCAGATTGTAGCTTTGGATGAAGTAGTTTTGATCAGTAGTTGTGTAAAACCAGTCGTTGTGTGGATCAGTTGTTGTGTTAAATCAACTGTTGGTGAGAGGAGCTTGCGACTGGGTAATCAGTAGTTGCATTGTATCTGCTTGCGATTGGGTAACCAACAGTTGGTTGAGGAACAGTCGCTGTTGTAATGCAGCGTTTTGAGTGTTGCGTCTGGTACCAGTCGTGAGGAATTTGTTCTATTGTTTGATCTAGCTGCTGGGTTAGGAGATCAGCTGGCAATAGAGAGTATGACGTATTCATTATAAATTATTTCACGCGACCAGTTAGTGATGGTGAGGCGACGTCATTTTGATAAGTTGAAAAACAGCGTGTTGATTGTAACGCTTGTGACAGCTACTGGCAGCAAGAGTGACGTATCTCTTACATCATCATTGGGTTATTAAGCGAGACCAGCCGTTGGCAGAAAAGATGACGCGATTCTTTATGTCATCTGAATTGTATTGCGTTTCAGCAATTGATCACGTTGAGAGAATCTGTCATCAGTTATTGGCGCGTAGCGGCGTCATTTTAATTAGTTGACGCGACGTTGTTTTGAGGCGCGAAGTGAAATACAATGTTTGATGGTTGCTGAATCATCTAAAGGAAAAGCTGGTATCTGTTGAGAATAAACGTTGGTTTCTGTCGTAAGATACATACTGTAGGAATGTCTGTTTGTTTAGAACAGCAGCTGGTATCTGGTTAGCGATATGTATGAATACAGGAAGATGTTCAAGCGGTGTGTACTTATCGTATTTTGGTTGATAAATACTCAGCATGACACGTGGAATTTATAGAGATTGCATGGGGAACTCTATAGATAACAGATATCTTCGTCTATAAATTAGATTGAATTCAAATCCTGGTAACGACTGCTACAGACATCAGAATTCGATTCTGTAAATTCTCTGGGATTCTTGTAACAAGAAGTTAGAAGTGGTAATTGAAGCAGTTCCCAAAACAGAGATAAACGAAGGTATAATTTGACATTGAGAGTCATGGATTAGAGTACTCGAGAATGATATTTCTTGAGTTATCCCGACAAACCACATACTTGATTATTGTTTTGATTTAGAACTTGAGATTATCTATGTGTCGATCCATCACAGGTAGTGGATCTTTTATTTTGATATGAAAATGATGATACGAAGAGAAATGAATTGATTCTAATCTTGATGGCGTTGATGTGAAATGGAATCAATTCTTAGTTGAAACGAAGAGAGATGTTCAGTTATTTTGAGTTATTATTTTTGTTATGAACTTCTTTATGTTATTGCATGAACCTGTCTATTATACTTAGATTGTTTCTCACCGGAGTTTATCCGGCTGTTGTTTTGTTTTATATGTGTGCATAACAACAGGAGGAAAGAATTGAGTTGCTGGGACAGGGGTAGCAAGAACCTAGAAGAAGGGCGACAAACAAAAAGACTAGGAACCTGATGTTACTTTAGTTTCTGGTCAAATAATAGATAGTATTCAATGTATCTGCTTTTGTATTTCATGAATTTTGTACCAGTGAATATAAGGTGTATTAGTATTTGTACCGTTTTGATTCTTAATGAATGAACAACTTTTGGTGACCTACTAGCTGTTGTCAGCTTTCATGGATAGCTGCTAACAGCAACCTTCGCTTTCCATAGCGTAATATCTGTTGACAGATACCTACTGTTCATCAGTTACCTACTGTTAAAGAAAAAAAAATGTGTACGCATAAAACAAGATTCTACTTAGTACTCTTATAGATTTACTTAATCGCCCATAAGATGAGATTAGAGTAATTGTGGGAAGAGAGTCTCACAATTTTGTTCCGCATGGTTGTTTCATAGAGCCTGTTCAGTATTGGGGAGCCGCCCCGTCAATAATCAAATCCTGGTGATGGTTCCGAGTTTTTTTAGATATTGTTCGGTACAGTATGTTTGGTTGTCTTCGTCCAGTCAGGGATGAAAATTTTTGCATGGAGATTGTAGCTATCAGTCTAGTTGTAGATGTGGTTGAGAAACTTCCCTCCAACCTTTGCAATGTGATTCATCAGGGTGAAGCTACAAACAGTTTTGATGGTTATTTCAGTAATTCAGCTATACATCAAGGTTTAAATAGTACTCCCGACATAGATTCAGTATCTTCTTGATTGATTCTTTTTCTTCTTTCCAAGAGGATGAGACAGAACCAAGTGCACATAGAGAATGGTATTCAGTGCCGTCAGTCTTAGTTTCTGATCCTAATGCACAAGTAGATATGGTTCAGCAACCAGACTCTCAAATTCCCACTGTTGACTCTCCTATGCGATTTAACTCCGATGATTTTTCTCTGGATGACACAGCGGATAATCAATCCTCATTACCAGCTTCTTATACCGCGCCTTCTGCTTCTCTTGATGCTCTCAAGACCTTTATCTCACAGCGTCTTGACAATCAGTCACAGGATTTTAGGCAAATTGATGAATCTCAAAAAGATGTATTATCCAGGCTAAATACACTTGACAAGGGCCTTCGTGACACTCTGCGACAACAAGACGAAACTTTTCTCAAATTGATTCAGAGTGCTCGACAAGATGGCCGAACGCTAGATGATGTCCAGAAACTTCGATTCAATTAGTTTAGGAAATGTGTTCTGGCTCACAGTGCTTCTGTAGGATGTTCGAAAGGAGGTAAAAGCGATTAACGTCAAAGTTGCAGCTACTCGCAATGATTTGTTGGACTTCAGTGATAAGGCACAAGAGACCTTAAATATTATTACCGATCAGTTGAGCGAACTTGTGGCCTATATCAATTGTGGCGGTGATAACAAAAAGTGGGAAGTTAGTAGCCGAGGACCTCATCCGCCTCCGGATGATCAAGGTAGGCCTGGTGGAAACAGTGGAAACCGAGGTAGTCATGGCAGCAGTGGTGGCAGCAGGAGTAGAGGAGACAGAGGTGGACATTCTATGAAAAGATATTCTAGCAGTAGTGGTGGACCATTCAGAAGGTCATTCGAGGATTGGTTGGGATAGAATTGTTGTTGATCGTTTGTAAAAATCATATGTACAATTATTTAGTTAATGAAAGTTTGAATTTCAGCAGACCTTGTGAAATTTATTTTTGCCCATTTGTTATCTCGGCTGCTAAGTTTTGTCATCACCAAAAAGGGGGAAATTGTTAGGATAAAATTTATAGTTTTGGTGATAACAAAAGTAAGAATAAAATTGGACTTAACGATGAAATTCGAGTAATACACTTCATGGATATCAGAGGTGTTGACAACAGTGATCAGTTTATATTGCAGATATGTTATCGGGTTACAGAGTTGATCAGATTCGGGTTTTGGAACAGTTGAGTTATCGGATCAGTTATTTGAGTTATCGGGTCAAATATCTACTGTTGAAAGTGCATTAAGAGTGATTGTTTCTATCAACAGACATCGTTATTGAATCAAAGGATATCTGTCAACAGACTTCGATTATTGCATCGGAGAAGGTATCTGCCAACAGAATTTGTTATTGGATCAGTAATGGTTGCTGTCATCAGATACCGCAACAGTGAGTTCAACAGGAACGTTACAATATGTCTAACAAATAACAGCGAAGTTTGCTGTCAATAGATATGTTTGTATTATGGTTATCAGAGACCATGACGTCATATTCAACAGATACCGTAACAGTATCACTCATGGTTGCTGTCAATAGAAGTGTTCGTAGTTTGATAACCATGATAGTATATTGACAGATAACGCTGCAGTGCATTTAACAGATATGTTATATTTTGTCTAAAATATAGGATGACGTCAGTTTTTCAGAGATTGCAAGTGATCAGGTATTTCGATGATTTCAAAAATGTCAATTATATACTCTATCAGTGATGGACTATTCAATCATCTTCAAGAAAGATATATCTGTTCAACAAAGGAGTCAGGCGCAAGCGACAAATCGATTCATATACGATCATATGCTCAAAATTAAAATATCAACAGAATCGTATAATTGCCACGGTGTTTGCACAAATTTGGAAAACGACAAATTGGCTCTGACGTTGTGCAATTTACCATTTGGAGGAGCAGGATATACGGTCTCGTGTATAACAGTTTTTCAAAAGGGATTCTGTTTCCTTTACAGAATTAATCGACCGTTGAGCGAAGAGTATAAATACCAGAAGTTTGAATTGAAGAACACTCTTTTTAGCTCTCGACCACTTGTCGTTACTCTGCCATTTTTCTCTCAATCATTCTCGAGCTTACTATCTATTGAAGTTACTCTCAAGAAGCTCATACAACTCGAATTGATCTCCACAGAAATTTACCTTCGAGTCATTCTCTGGTTCAATCTTTTGAATCATGTTTCGTTGTTTAGAAACCATAGAATTTACAGTCTCATAGATTTGTATTTCACTTTCATATTTTATTGAGTCTGTAACGAACTGGCTTTGTGAAGCAGTTCGAAAACATCCTTACGTTACCTATTTTCAGCAACTGCGTCTGCACATTGTATTTGGTGTTGCTAGGAGATCACCTGGAGTAAGGCTCGGTGATCGGGTGTTTGTAGAAGTCCTGCACACATCAAAATCGTCTAGTGGAACCTTCCTGAAAAGGAAGAAGGGGAGACGATATTTATATCCGAACTTCCACAAACAAACTTTGTCCCTTAGCTTTTACATTACGCCTTTACTTACTTGTTACACTGTTCAATGATCAATTGGCTTTATTCCGCACATATTTGTTAGCCAAGAAATCAGCCGTTAAACTGAGATACCTTAAGTCTGGTAACTCGGACTTAGTTTTACAGATTAGTCCTCATTACTCGAAACATCATTGAGACTCTACATGATAGGTGCCTCCCTTTGACCCGTTTACCGACTCAGTTGGGGTCATCAGGTGGTGGGGTTGGGTGAGGTCCCGATGTATGTAGGAGTCGATGCTTCATTGTCGAGGATTCACCGCTCGTCCTTGTGCGTGGATATACTATGCTATCTGAGGATATAATAATGTGATAAATCTCTGGCCAGAGTACTAGATGTTTTTTGGGCAAATGAGTTTACCTAGTAACACATGTGATGTCACTATTTGGTTCTCCAGGATGTATGCATGGTTATTGGATCTCCAGCGACTCTCGATTTACCAATGGTCGTTGATCTGATAGGGATATTTGAGTCGAAAGGACCGTACTGGTTCTTGCAGGCACTATCAGTGAAACCTAGGGGATCATGGGGCGATGTTTCTAGACGCATTACCATGATCCGATGGGTTAGTCCGAAAATATGGTTTCGGAGTCATAAATGTTGTGGGCTCACGGCTAGCTGTATCCCTGAATCATTGAGGGTCACACAAGTACTGGTTTCTCAATTCTCTTACGGAAATTAAGCTCAATTTGTTGAGTATAGTAGGAGGAAGGATGAAAGTGTGACTTCCTAAAATTGAATAGGGTGAAAATGCAATTTTCTTAAGCTTGGACTAGTTTGACTATCCTTAAAGCTTACAGGGGCCTAACTGCTATTTTGGATTAGGTGGTCCGAAAAATTGTTTTTACATCATAATGGTCTGTTTTGTAAAATGTGTAGATCGGTCCGATCTGATCTTCGATCGGGATTATGATGAAGCCACAGCGATGGACTTGAAACCAATGTACACCTGGGTCTGGGCCCGACCCGGGCCCATTAACTTGGTTTAAACCCATGAAAAATCTATAAATAGGGGCCCTGGAGTATTCATTTAAAACGTACTTGTCAGGCCCCGTGCTAATTACTTACAATTAACACATAATAAACGCATAAACACGGAAGCTAAAATCAGGGCTTCAAAATTTTTCGAAATCATTTGGGCCAGAATGTACAACATACATTCAAAATATCGATAATCAAAATATAAGTTAATTCAAACTTATACAATCAGGTAACAACAACAATTCAAATAGAATACAGATCCCCAAATACACAAAAACGCGGGGCATCCCCCGGTTCAGTACATATCATAAATATAACTGGGACTCATGGAAAAGGGGATCGACCAGCTGAACCTCCACTCTGTCCATCCTGGCTACCTGAAGATCATACAAATGGGTAACACAGACCCAAGACACAAAAGCAGGAAACAAAATATGAGGTTAAGCCTCCATACGAAGAGCTATCAAACAGCTAAACATGCAACATACTATTAATCGATGTCATGAATGCATGAGGGCTACCAAAGAATCTGATAGCTAGACCAGTCCATCAACTGGAAAATCAAATCAAGCCTCTATACCACGCACAGCCAATCAGTCGGTGGAAATCATCGGTCCGTGATCATCGGGGCCCATCAGCCCATCACAGCTCGATGGTAGACACTCAAATCCGATACTCACCACTCCGATGATAGCGTTGGACTTTTCGGGCACGACGTCATTAGTCGGCCAGCTAATCGATGTCATGAATGCATGAGGGCTACCAAAGAATCTGATAGCTAGACCAGTCCATCAACTGGAAAATCAAATCAAGCCTCTATACCACGCACAGCCAATCAGTCGGTGGAAATCATCGGTCCGTGATCATCGGGGCCCATCAGCCCATCACAGCTCGATGGTAGACACTCAAATCCGATACTCACCACTCCGATGATAGCGTTGGACTTTTCGGGCACGACTCATTAGTCGGCCAGTCACAACGTGGCACCCAATCAGGTCATCAAATCAATCTATCAAGGCTCAATATGTATGCATGTATGCCAATCAATATCAATGCTCAATGCATACAATGCACAATACGTAAAACTGAACATATATCAATCAAATCAACATGTCAGTTTCACGTAAGACACAGCAGCAAGTCACAACATCAATCATAGCATGTTCACGCCTAAGCTGCTAAGGGCTGCTCAATTCGTACCTCAATTCCACAAATTCTACCTGACTGATTTCACAAAAAGGCACGGCAGAACTCACGGACAGCAACCAGCTTTCTCTTGGCTTTGTTAATGCGAGGCAGAAGGTATCAGAAACTATAATCTGTACAAGGTACTCAACCTCTTAGCTCAATTCTGAACCTGCACGCTCTTAAACCTACGGCCAGGACTCAACACAAGTTCTAGCTAGCTACGCAGGATACTAACAACAAGAGCAAAGCTCAAACAACAAAGGATGCTCACCCAGAAGTTCGCGCTAGCAGGAGGAAAACACGGCACAGGTTTCTCCCAAAACTTCGAACGCTAGCAACTCCACGCTTCCAGATTCAACGTTAATTCAAGGTCTAAAATGGGTAGCAATCGAAAGAGCTAAGCTAGGGTAGTTCAACGCCACCAATATTATCAAAAACAGAGGCTGGAAGCGACGGGAATTGGCGATGGAAAGCTACGGTGAACAGTAGAAAGTCGAGGGTTTCAACAGAGAAGATAAGAAATGACGGATTGAGAAATATTCTAAGTATAATTCGACACTTCTATTTATTCCTCAATTTAATGGCTACTGTCAAAATCAAACACCGACAAAAACAGATTTCGCAATCCAGCGCTCACAATCAAACAGATCTCACAACGTTAAGTCAAAACGCTGGCGCTAAAATCAAAACGACAGCGTATTGGTAAAATAGATCTCATCACTCAAACAGATCTCTCCACAACGCCAACGACCACCAGATCTCTCGCTCGCGCAATGCAAAACACGCTAAATGCTGAGGACTCCAAAACAACGACGCAGCAACTTAAAGGAACGACGTTGCTTCACTCAAAACGGATATCTCCTCAAAAAACAACGCTAGCGCTCAAAACAGATTCCTCAACTATGCGCGCTATACCAGATGTCAACTCTACATGTTGACTAGCACATGAAATCTGCTTACGTCAGCAGATCTCAACACGCGAACAATCACCCGCGTTCAATACAACGAAACCAGCTCTCTCTCAATCCAGCGATCACCTGCTACAGTTCCGTTGACCAACGTTGACATCTGGAAATGCGAAACAAAAGCGTTGCACTCTCTACTATCCAGATCTCACTAAAACGCAGAGTTTTACTCAAAACTCGAGGCACTACACGCAACACCAAGGAAAACAGATTTCTATCTTAACTTAACCAAATCAACTCCAAATCGCGACCAGATCTCACCCGATAATTCCTGCGACTAGGAATCTGAAATGCTCTACGTTAGATCTGAATTTCTCAAATCAGATTTCACAAAAAATATGAAATTCCCGAAATCAAAAATCTTAATTCTCGTGACTAATCCTACTCCAAAATCTGATAAATCACAAATCTTGAAATCTCATTCCTCACATTCTCCCCACCTTAAGAGATTTCGTCCTCGAAATCAAAGGCAAACCAGGGCAAAACAAACAAACATTAAAATCAACACAAACATCTACTCAAATTCGAAGCAAAAACCAGAAATTTACCTGGAAAAATCTGCACAATCAGTGCTCAAACAGATGAGGCCAGTCTTGTCTCATCTTCTCCTCAACTTCCCAGGTTGCTTCTTCTCGGCCATGCTTGCTCCATTGGACCATCTCCGACGGAATTATCTTGTTTCTCAGCTGCTTCTCCTTCCTATCCAGAATCTGCACCGGATATTCAACATAGCTCAAGGCAGAATCCAGCTCAACTTCGTCGGTTCTCAAAACATGGTACGGATCTGGCTCATATTTTCTCAACATAGACACATGAAAGACATCATTCATCGCTGCTAACTCCTCGGGTTGCCTCAATATATACCCAACTGTCCAATCCTCTCAAAAATCTCAAAAGGACCAACGAATCTGCGAGTCAATTTGCCTTTAAATCTGAATCGCATAACACTCTTGAAAGGAGAAATCTTGAGAAACACACGATCGCCAACCTCAACTCTAACGGTCGACGTCTTCTATTAGCATAGCTACAGAAACGGTCTTGAGCAGCTTCCATTCTACTCCGAATCAAATCAATCTGATCCTTCATGTGCTGAACAAACTCCGATGTAGAAAGCTGTCTCTCACCAACTTCTTCCCAACAAATCGGGGATCTGCACTTTCGACCATACAACGCCTCAAACGGAGCCATTCCGATAGTCAATTGGTAGCTGTTGTTATACGAAAACTCAACCAAGGATAGCGAATCCTGCCAGCCACCGCTGAAATCCATCACAATTGCACGCAGCATATCCTCTAAAGTCTGGATAGTCCACTCAGACTGTCCGTCTGTCTGTGGGTGATAGGCCGTACTCATAGCCAATCTCGAACCCATAGCTGCTTGAAAACTCTTCCAAAATCGAGAAGTGAACCTCGGATCTCTGTCGGACACTAGCGAAACCGGAACTCCATGCAATCTAACCACATGGTCGATGTAAAACTTCGCCATTTTCTTCATAGAGCACCTCACATCATAGGGAATGAAATGGGCTGACTTCGAAAGTCTATCAATCACAACCCAAATAGCATCACATCCCCTGCTCGATCGAGGTAGATGAGTCACGAAATCCATGGCGATATGCTCCCAATTCCATTGGGGCACCTCTAAACTCTGGAGCAATCCACCAGGTCTCATTCTCTTAGCCTTGACCTGCTGGCAATTCAAACATC
>KV006952.1:4456-22153 GCA_001598015.1 Dorcoceras hygrometricum
TAGCCGCCTCCCCTCCTCTCTACACACGCCGCCGCCGCCGCCTCGCGCCGCCGCCGCCTCGAGTCACCGGAACTCGTTCCGGCCGATTCGACGAGGAGAATCCGTTCGTGCAGAATTCATCAGTGCTTCTAGTGCAGCCTGACGAAGGAGTCTTGGTTCTGGTCGTGGACCGGATTGGCGATTATCTACCGCAATCTACCGAGAAGAGCCGGGTTCCTGTAATTCCGGTTGGAGCCAGGCACAAGTGCCAGCAAGGTATTCATTTTGAACGCCCTATGAATGACGATATTTGTATTGTCTGTTATTCGTATTGATCGTCTCCCGGTTATATTTCTATGTTCTTCCGCTGCCTCGCCGGGGGGCGGATCCGGATCCCCAACAGCCATTGTCTACATTAGCTACCGGTATCTTGTTCAGGGGGAACAATAGCCTACCAGTCGAGGAGACAACTTGCGTTGGGATTACCAATCGTCTAGTGTACCAGTCGCAAGGTACTAGTCGCAAGTATGTACCAGTCGCAGGGGGAACCAAGATCTGGATTGTTAAGTGTGACGTCGACTGAATATGTTGCGTCTGGACACCCAGACGTTGCATATATACAGTTGATACTTATTTGTGACCAGATTTTGCCTACCTGACGATATATTAAAATTCCAGCTGCAAGGTTATTAAACCAGACGCAGCAGTTGTGACTTATTAAATTTTGGCGCGCGTTTCTATGATTAAAATATTTATTTTGCATATATTCTTTGAAAAATATTCGGTTTGATTAAAAAAATATTGCAAAATCTTTTACACAGTACTGTTGAAATATTTTGAAAATCTTTTCCAAAAACAGTACGCGTCACTCGATGACTGACACGTGTCTTTGTCATCATTCCAACAGTCACATCTACACCGTTCCCAACCTTTTTAACTTTTCGTATTCCATATATATATGATGGTACACTGTTCGTTGTCCCCTACCTTGAATATTTGTTCTCTCGTACTCTCGAGCTTTCTCTGTGCAGGCCTTCGCAATTAAATCTCTTTTCAGGCAATCTCTTCTCATAATCTTCGGAAATGGCATCCTCGTTGATCAGCCGTAGCCACCACATCGATTTTTACTCCGTATTTTGCTTTGACGACGCCGAAATGGTACAGATGTTTGAATCTCTGATAACTACGGGGTTGAAGGAGTTCTTGGGGTGTCCCGCTATCTTCTACGAAAATGCTCTTATCGAGTTATTTGCCAATGGTTCCGTGAGGAATGGCTTGATTGTCAGTACCATCGGTGGAATAGCTGTTGAGATTAGTGAATCAGTTTTTGCTGCGACGTTTGCGTTACCGACGGAGGGACTGGCAGACCTATCAGAGGTGCCCAGGAATTTCATATCTGATGCGCAAAGCCTTTTCTCAGTATCTGAAAAAGAGGTTAGCATTTCTTGCCTGAAAAAGGAAATGAAGATGCAATACCGTTTTTTAGGTGATATTTTAGCGAAGTCTCTTTTCGTCAAAGCTAGGTCATTCGATGTGGTAACTCGTGATCGATTCTTATTAATGACGGCAATCACGTTCGACGTGAAAGTCAATTGGGGGAGTCTTCTGTTCGGAGTGTTAAAGGAAATGGTGACTCCTGATTCCCGACAGGCAAAGGGTTACGCCATTCAAATATGTGTTTTGTTGAAGAACATACCAGGACTGGAGCTTGGTGAATCAAAAGCATTTCCTGCTCCTCGAATTTTGAATGAGAAGACTGTTCACAGAATTGTTTCAGTTAATGAGAACGTTGGGGTAGAATAGGTAGCAGAGGCACCTCGGGCAAAGAAAACTCCAGTGAAGAAAACCGTGTCAAAGAAGAGACCAGCAGCCCGTGATGCTGAGGTGGCTCCAGTTATCACAAAGAAAAGGACCACCAAAAGCAAACCAGTCGCCGCAAGACGAATATCATTGGAAAAACAAGTTGAGGATAGCTCTACTTCTGATCAACCAGTCGAAGGAGTTGCGACTGGGGAGCATATACCAGTCGCAGGAGTTGCGACTGGGGAGCAAATACCAGTCGCGGAGGATGCTACTGAGGATGCAGACGCAACCATTAAACAAGTCCTTAATCAATTGGACTTAGTATTTGAGAAACCAGATGTTGCACAAGGTGGTCTAGTTGAAACTTGGTTTGACAAGGCCTTTGATGAGGAATTTAAGATTGCAGATAGAGAAAGGCAGGATACTGAGGAGGAAATAGTTGTTGGTTTTGAGAAAGGAACCAGTGCAGGGGACCAACCCCCAGCTTCCGAAACGTGGCGGACGGAACTAATGATGATGAGTAACTATCCATTGAGGAGCATCAGGCTCGCATACCATTCAATGCATCACTTCCTTCCACCCTTGCTCCGCCTATTACTCAAATCAGATTTGGCCAAGGGATTGAGTTTCGAGACGTTGATTCATATACGCCTAATCTGCCGCGGATTGATATTTCTGATAAGGGTAAAGGGATCTTAGTAGAAGATGATATTCAGGGGCATCCGGCTCGAGAAACCTTTTCTCTCATTTGTGCTGATATTGAGTTTTTGATTGCGTTGCGAGAAAAGGTGATTGAAGATGTGTCCATTTTTGTAAGTTCTTTCAGCTTGAGGAAGTTAGCATCTCTTCAATCGGAAGATATCTTTGCCAAATAAGGGCAAGTTCTCTCATGGGCAGAAACAGATTCGAGCTATGTTGCCATTCAGAGGCGGCAATTCATAATTTCTAAATATAGGGAACTGCTTCTCCGCAAGTTCATCGATGCCAGGCGGAAGAACTTTGTCTCTGGTACACCCACTTCAGCGATTGATCTGAAAGTTTTGAATCTACTGAGTGCTGCTCATCTCTTTGCTTTGAAAGATATGTTGAGGAACATGAAAGCGCACCAGCTGGAGTGGACACGGCCGTCCAATTCGAGTTTGTTTGAGGGGCCTATCATTGATCAAGGTCCCTTCATCCCTGTATCTCACCGGTCTATCTCTTCACCAGTAAACTCCAACCATTGGGAGGCGCTGCCCAAACGACATTATATTGATGATATTGCCCCTCTATGCTTCTTTGTAGAACCTGTCCAAGATACTGATTCGAGGCCTTCTCTATCAAGAGCACTTCGTGTTGTTTGGGCTGAGATATGTATGGAAGCCATCCAATTTTCTACTCTTGGTTGTTTGCGACCGGTGTGTCGGGAGTTAGTTGTATATAATTTAGGGGTTGAGAGGATCCCAGACTATCTGCTCGATGATTTTGAGAAGGGTGTACATACAGATTGTTTTGTTGGATATTTTGATGCTTCGTGTGTTCAGCCTGCTATCGAGACAATTTCAGGGATTGGATCTTCTTCTTCAGGTGCATCTACAGTCTATCGCTCACCGTCTCCTATTTTGCAGGAAGTGAATTCTTTTGCCTTAGAACCCGTTGCTCCTACTGATGATCAAGAAGAGCTACTCTATTCTGTTGAGGTTCCACATTCTCCTTCTCCTGTGGTTCAAGTTCCCGAGTCTCCCAGTTCTTCTTCTGTCTCTCCAGTGCATTTTGATTCTGCTGATATTAACCTGGATAACACTGCAAAGGCTCAGTCTTCTCTTCCAGCTGCTTCTGTTGATCTCTCCTCTCTTCTTGATGCTCTACAAGCTTCTCTCTGTCAGCGTATGGATGTTGCTAATAATGAATTTTTATCTCGACTCCATAGCACTGAGCGAAGTCTTCAAACCTCTCTAGGTCACCAAAATGACTACTTACGACGTCTAATAGAGGGTGCGAGAAAAGAAGGCCAAACTCAGGATGATATTCAGTTGCTTCGTTTAAATGAACTGAGGAAATCTGTTATGGCCCATGATGTTCAAGCTGGTACAGATTCGTTGTGTCAGGAACAAGCTCAATGCACTTGATGAGAAAGTTCTTTTGTTGGACGGGCAAATAGCTGCTATGCGGAATGACCAGTTAGAATTTCAATCAAAAATCGCCGCAGATATTCTTAGCCTTTCCTCCCAAATTGGTGACATCGCCGATTACATACAAGGCGGTGATGCCAAAAAGGGGGAAATAGGCAGTAGCAGCCGCCGCCCTTTTCCTGCTTCTCAACCATCTTCTCATGTTCAAGGCAGTGCTGTGAGAACACAAACTTTTCCACCAACGACTGGAACTTTTGCAGAGAGAGTTGAGCAGGCTCGGAGACACATAATAGAGAGTGGACAAGTTATCAGTACAGAAGAGGCAGCGGAAAGAGTAATTGAAGAAGACAGACAGGAGTCTGATAGGCTTGAAAGAGAAAGAGCCAGAGAAAGGAGAGAACGTAGACTAAGCAGAAGTGGAGCTTACAAAAGGAGAAGAGGATAGAATTGGTGTTAATTTCTTTTGTACAAACCTTATGTACAATTCTATCTGTTTAATGAAAATTTGCATTTCAGCAGTTCGTGTGCAATTTATTTTTGCCTATCTATTTATCGCGACTGCTGAAGTTTTGTCATCACCAAAAAGGGGGAAATTCTTAGGATAAAATTTATAGTTTTGGTGATAAAAAAATAGAACAAGTTATATCTGGCGTTGACAATAGGAAAGGAGGAACCAATTGTCAGGATTGTTGTTTATTCAGACGCAAGTATTTGTACCAGAAATGATGACGTATTGAAGTAAATCAACCAGACGAGAGCTACAGTAGTTTGTTTGAATCAGTCGCAGGATAGTTTGTGTATCCAGACGCAGTGAACAGTGATTGAGTATCCAGACGAGAGCTACAGTAGTTCATTGCAACAGACGAGACATCATGTTTTGGTTACCCAGACGCAAGCTACAGTGCCTTCGTAATCAGACGCAAGTACTTGAATGGTAACGTGTGCAAAACGATGTCGCTTAAATAAGTTGAAGCGACGCCGTATTGAGACCAGACGAGAGCTACAGTAAGTTTCTTAACCAGTCGAGGGTATTTGAGGGTAGCGATGACAAAACGATGTCGCTTGAATAATTTGATACGACAGCGTTTTTGACTTCGCGCTAGAAAACCAGTCGTTGGGTTATATAACGAATCAGGCGCTGGAAAACCAGTCGATGCATACTTGGAAGTATTTTCCAGTCGCAATAGTTGAAGTCACGACAAAGATAATTGGATCTGGTTATCAAAATAATTTCAGGCGTAAGTTCAAATTGATTCAAATACGATCGTATACTCAAAATGGAAAAGATCATCAGGATCGTACTATTGCCTGGAATTAAGGAGACAAGGTAGGTACTATTTTAGGTAAATAGTACGATGAACAGAGGCCGTTTTTCATTGTTTGCATAGAAATGGAAATACGACAAATTGGCTCTGTCAATGGGATTTTTACCTTGTAGTGGAGCAGGAATTACGGTGTACAATTTTGGCAGCAATTCAAACGGGATTTATTTTCCTTTGAAGAATTTATGACCGTTGCAATCGAAGCCTATAAATACCAGAAGCTGGATTGAAGAAACCATCCTTCGCCATTTAATCTATTGCGGTCACGCTGTCAAAATCCATCTAGAGCTTACACTTTGTTGAAATCACTCAAAAAGCTCACAAGACTCGAAGAAGATTCAAGTGTTGATTTTCATAGATAAATCCTTCGAGTCCATTCTCTAGTTCATTCTGTTGAATCATCGAGTTTCTTTGTTTTAGAAACCAGAGAATCTTACAGTACTCAGAAAGTGTATTCATTGTCATATTTCATTGAGTCTGTAACGAACTGTCTTTGTGAAGAAGTTCGAAAATATTAAAGTGTTGTAGAAACTAGCAGCTGCGTCTGCGTGGAAGTTTTGAAGTGTCTAGGAGTTCATACAAGTGCGGCTTGTGTGATCGGGTGTGTGCAGAAGACCTGTACAAACCAAATCTTCTAGTGATACCTTCCGAGGAGGAAGAAGGGGAGACATAATTGCTTGTATTCACTGTTCACAGTTAATGGTTTATTCCACACTTTTAAAGTAACCGTAGAAACTTGCATAAAACTGAGATACCTTAAGTCTGGTAACTCGGACTTAAGTTAATCCTTGTGTTGCTAAAACATTTTAAAAGATTTCAAAAATCGAAGAGTTCCATTCAAAACCCCCCCCCCCTTCTGAACTCCTGTTTATATATTGATCCTATTTCTGGGACCATCATGTTTCACACATATAAGCTATTTTTCTTCCGCCAGAATTGCTCTATGCCCGAAAGTTTGTTCTGTTCTTTGAGCTACTTTATGTTCGCATTCTGTTTTCTACTCCAAGATGTACTCCCAGTAACTTTTAAATGAAAAAGAAATTTTCGAAGCAGCAGACCATTTGTGTTTTAAGTGATTTGTTTCAGCAGAGAAAATATGTCCAGTTTAAAGGAAGTAGATTCTAAATGTTTTAAACTGAATGAAGTTGTGGTATAAGATCCCAGACGGTCAGTAACGGGAGGGTGAGGACTATGGTCGACGGACCGGTGTGCCCCTCCAAATATGGGAGTGTGGATGTCAGTCGACGGACTGGGGTGCCCCTCCATATGGATAAGGGCGTCGATATCACCAGAAATTCTGTACAGATGAGCTTGTGCAAGCGAACTGACCTATGAAGGTTTTCTGCGCCTAATGACATTTATGAGAAGGATAATGGGTTGTTTACAACCAAAGTTTAAGAAAGGATGAAAACTAAATCTTACTTCCTTTAATACGAGACTGTTTTAACAATTTTTATGTTTCGAGCATGCCCAGTTATTATTTCAATTGTTTTCAAGCATGTTTAAGCAATTTCAGTTATGTCTTCAACTTACAATTGATCAGTTGCAGTTATGTTTTAAAGTTTTGAGCCCTCAGTTAGCAGCTTTCAGCTTTCAGTTTTAAAAGCCATTTTTATGCATGTACTGTGTGCATTTGTTACTCAAGAATTACTTGTTGAGTCCCTAGGCTCACTAGCTTCCATGGGTGCAGGTAGTGTTGTTCAGTGAGAGCTGGTAGATGCGAACTGAATCATTTTGGGGAAGTGTGTTTATCGAGGAACCAGCGTTTCCTACTGCTGTAGACCTTATCTCTTTTGTGACTGCAGTTGTATTTGACACCTCGTTTCAGATTTGTTTCCCATATGTTTCGCACCATTTGTATAAGATATTTCTATAATAGTGTTTCTGTTCTAACCTGTCTCGTCTTCAGTACCATCAACCCATAAGCTGTTGGAATCTGTTTATTCTAAGCTGTTTTGAACCGCTAGCTGTTTGTATAGAACGACAGTGTTTTAATTGTTGTTTCCCGGATTGTGTGAGAACAGCTTAAGTATTTTCCCTTCATTTATGAGTACCACAGTCCTAGTCTTTTTCCTTATGCGCAAAACGTGCAGTTCATTATATCGCACAATCACACCAAATGTGTTTGTATTAGTTCAAAAAAAAAAATTGTACACTTCTCTTCGTACAATATTGAGAAATCGGTGGACTAGGGTCCCACAAGTTGGTATCAGATCATGGTCCTTGAGATAAACACTTGCCTCCAGTCTGAGCCAGTTCACGTCAGCCGCTTTCTCCAGTTTGTCAGTTTCATGTTCAATAGTTTAATTTAAAGTTTCCAGCTTTTTCCTTCTTGATTTTTTTTTGTGGTGGATTTGGGCTTAAGTTCAGACCGCATGTATGTCAGGTAGAGGTAGAGGTAGACGTGGAGAGAGAAGGGGCAGCACCACCGAAGAAGTCTCAGGTGGTCCCGCATGTGTGATAGTGGTTATAGCTCCATCAGTAGAGCAGTTGGTAAGACAATCGAACCAGGGGAGTGGCCATTCTTCAGGCCAAGGACCTAGCCATTGGAATTCTCAGAAAGGGTTTTAGGCACAATCAGAAACGCCAGGCTTCTCAGTTTAAGAAGCATAAGTCGCCTAAGCGACCAAAGATTGATCAGCAGGAGTCTCTAGAGCAGCAACCCCAACCAAGCAACTTAGCCCCCAGGATGAATATCAAACCAACTTGTCCTGCGTGTAACAAAAAGCATGTTGGTCAGTGTAGAGATGGGCAGGACGGGTGCTATAGGTGTGGTATTCAAGGTCACATTGCTAGGAAATGCCCGAAGCTAAAGCAGCCCATAGATAGCATAAAGTGCGTGGTGGAAGCAGATCAGGAGACCCCAGCTACCGCAGAAGTTTTGGGTAAGATTAGAATTTTTAGTATGCTTTCTAGTGTTCTGTGAGTTTGAGTATCAGCCCATAGATAGCATAAAGTGCGTGGTGGAAGCAGATCAGGAGACCCCAGCTACCGCAGAAGTTTTGGGTAAGATTAGAATTTTTAGTATGCTTTCTAGTGTTCTGTGAGTTGAGATCAGCCCATTAGCATGTTAGGATATTTAAGGAATTTCCCTTACAACCTGAGCAAATATCAGTAAGTATTTGTGATGCTGTAACGTCAGGAGAAATAGAGTTATATCTCATAGTACCTTTCGTAGTATAGAGCTTAGACACCGAGGATGTTTAGTGGTTATAAACCTATTCGCATCGCTCATGCCTAGGTTTGAATAAATTTTTGGAGCTGGATTGGATGATTAAGTACGAAGGGGGGGGATTAAGGACAGTAGAAGTCAAATCACTCAGAGAGAATCGGTTTTGGTTTGACGCTAACCAGATTAGAGGAGTCCCTCGTAAGATTTCAGATCTTTGAGCCCAAAAGCTGTTGAGAATAGATGTTGAGGATTTTTGGCTAGCATTTCATCCCTAGTTGGGATGAGAACCTAAGTAGATATTTGTGGTCGTAGAGAGCGTAAGAAAGTTCAGCTTAGGGATATTCCGAATGTCCTGAACTGCCGGATCAGATCTCTAGTGTGAGGCCGTGACTTTTGGTGGTTCTAGCTTAAGTGAGGACTGTTCTTTATGCAAAAGCTGGCCGATTGTTACGAGCAAGTCTGAGTTTAGGTACTATGGGTTGAGACCATCACAACTGTTTTGGTTATCATAAGATAGATCGAGCCTACTGAGCTGATCAATAGGATGTAATCTGACCAGTAGTGGTGTAAGCTGTTTTTGGAGTGGTACTGTGCGCTAAGCTTTCTTTTCCAGGTGACAACTTGATGGTCCCAGAAATAGGATCAATATGCGTATAGGAGTTCAGAAGGGAGGGTTGAATGAACTCCTTTCGATTTTAGATTTTCGAAATTCTTTTAAAATGTTTTACAAGCACTGCTTAACTTAAGTCAGAGTTACCAGACTTAAGGATATCAGTTTAATCCAAATTTCTCGGCTAACTAAAATAGTGCGGAAAGAAGCCGATCGATTTGTGAACAGATAAACAATAAATGAAGTGCAGAATATAAAAGATAAGAGTTCAGGGATTTGTTTCTGGAAGTTCGGATATTAATATCCTACGTCTCCCTTCTTCCTCCTCGGAAGGTATCACTAGAAGATTTGATTTGTACAGGCCTTCTGCACACACCCGATCACACAAGCCTCACTTGTATGAACTCCTAGTATCTCCACAACAATCCACGCAGACACAGCTGCTGGTTTACAAGTGATGAATAATATTTTTGAACGGCTTTAAAGAGCACGTTCTTTACAGACTCAAATGATATAATCAATGAATACAACTCTATGAGACTGTAAATTCCTCTGGTTTCTTAAACAAAGAAACATGATTCAAGGGTTGAACCAGAGGATGACTTGAAGGTATTTCAGTGAATAACTAAGGTTGTATTCTTCAAGTCTTTGAGTTCGTGAATATAACTTGAAAAAATGCAAGGAAGCTCTGAAAATGTTTTGACAGCGTGACCGCAAGATAATGAGAGTTAAGGATCATTTCTTCAATCCAGCTTCTGCTATTTATAGTCTTCGATCTCAACGGTCATTAAATTCTTCAAAGGAAATAAATCCCGTTTGAATTTCTGTCAAATTTGTACAGCGTAATTCCTGCTCCACCAAGAGGCAAGTCGCACAATGTTAGAGCAAATTTGGCATTGTTCCATATTTGTGCAAACTCCGTAAACCGCTCTCTGAGATAGTGTACTATTTACCAAGAATAGTACTGATACTGTTCCCTCAATTAATGGCATATGTACGATTCAATCTTCTCCCTTGATTTCTTCTGATATGAACGTTTGAATCGATTCATAGTTCGTGCAACTACTGATGACTTGAATCTCTGATAGGTGTACAACGGCTGATGGCTTCAACGACTGACGATATGCACCAGCTGGTCGCTTGAAATATTTTACTTCAAAAAGTATCGGCTGGTCCAAGATCACTGTAGCTACCTGCTGGTTTTCCTTATCGCAAAAAGCACCTGCTGAATCTTAGCGCGAAGGCAAAACGCTGTCGTATCCACTTATCCAAACGACATCGTTTAACTACCACTAACATTATGTACCATCGACTGGTAAACAATCCACTGTAGCTCTCTGCTGATTCCTCTGTAGCCATCTGTTGAATTTCACTGTAGCTACCTGCTGAATTATCAACGCAAACTCCAATGACTGAGATTATAGCGCTAGATCAAAACGGTGCCGTTTCAACTTATTTGAACGCTGTCGTTTTGAATAATCCAAACGCTGTCGTTTTGTAATCCTTAACACAACACGCTCTCTCTCAAATGCTTGCGCCTGCTGATTTCTAATCATCTACTGATTCTTTCATCTGCTGATTTCCTCTGAATAAACATCCTGCTGAAATCAACTATCGACTGATAATATCACGACTGATCCACTGTAGCTTACAACTGATAGTTCCAAATGCTGAATTAATAACCATCGACTGAAAATCAACCTGTCAACTGAAAATGTTCTCCTGTTAAATTGCGCGGCTGATTTGTCCAATAGCAACTAGTCTTATTTTGTTATCACCAAAACTATAAATTTTATCCTAACAATTTCACCCTTTTTGGTGATGACAAAACTTAGCAGCCCAAAGAATCCTCATTCCTAATTCTCTCCAGAATTGCTCTGTTTGCATTGTCAATTTCTGCCTGTGTAGGCTCCGTTAATCTCACAGCATCACCAGTTCCTTCACTTTGATGAACGGGAGTAGGTAGAGGGCGACGGCTGCTGCTACTTTCCCCCTTTTTGTTATCACCACCCCGTTTGATTATATGCAACGAGTTCGCTTAGTTGGTGGTAATGACATTTAGGGACTGTTGTGCTTGAGCACTAATCTCCAATAAATCATTTCTAGTAGCAGCCACTTGCTCATCCAGAGAATTTATTTTAGCATAAAGCTCTTGGTGAGTCTCCTTAACCACTCTCCAAACCTCAACAACATCAAGACCCGTAGTTACAATTTGAGCACCAAGTTGCTTATGAGATGATTGTAACTCCAACGATAAGAGATTGCGTTGATCATTTGAGGCTTTGCGCAACGCCCCAAGTACCCTATCCTGTGCATCGAGGCGTGTGATAACTTGATTCTCAAAGTTGGAGAGGTGCAATAATAGTGTATCCTTGGTCTTGGCACCATTATCATCTCTTTCACGGATTTGATCTATTGAAGCACGCAACTGGTTTAAATCATTTGTAACATCCGAAGTGGTAGCAGCAGGAAGAGAGTTTGCAGCAGCAGTGGTGTCCTGATCAGCAAAATCCTTTAAAATATCATCTGAGGAAGAGTCGGAAGAGGAAGGCTCATCTAACATCTGTACACTTGGAGAAACTGAGACTGTATTCTGAGAAATCTTTACATCTCTGAAAACTGTTCTATCCAACGCAATAGAAGATAGAAAATCTATAATATCTGCGGTAGGTAGCCAACTGAACAAACTGAAATCAATAAATATTGAACAAAATCGAGAAACTCTCAAGGCAAAAACTGGAGACTGGCGAGGAGCAACTCAAAAAACAGGTTCAACCACTGACAAAGACCTGCAAAAATGTAGTGAACCAACTGGTAGAAGTCTCCTAGAAGCACAGAATCCAACAATCTCCAAACAAATATCAGCCCATCTCTTCTTTAGCAATGTGAAAAATTTACTCATGAGTGGGAGAGTGTCATCATATTGCCGCTGGCTAGGAACTTCATTCGAAATTATTGGCTGGGGAATTTTCACCCAGTGGTCAGCACAGGGTTCAATAACCCACGTTCCATTAACCCTTATCATGGTTCTTATCCAGCACGAGGAGCGAGTAGTTGTGTTTGATCGGGCGATAACGGCGCCACGATCACGAATTTGGCCTTCAAAAATAATGGAGCAACACGGCAGCTTCCATTCAAGATCGTGTGCAAGGGTCTCTGTTTTCAACTCCTCTAAAACAAAAAGATGAAAGCTGTGCAGTTTATCTAAGATTTTCAGGTCAACAACTGATGATCCATCTCTGGGAACAAAATTTATTCTGCGAGCTTCCAAGAATTTCCGAACCAACAGTTCTCTATACTTCAACAATATGTATCGTTTGCGGTGCAGGGCTATGATTGGCGAATCTGTGCCAGCCCATGTTAGAACTTGTTCAACCTTGGTATAAACATCTTCGAGCTGCAACGACGCTAACTTCTTGCGACTGAAGGAATGAAAAAATTGTTCCACTTCGTTGATTAATTTCTCTCGCAACTGGACAAGCAGTTCAATTTCTGCAACTATCAGCACCAACTGTTCCCAAACGGGGTTTCCTTTAACTGGGTCCTTTTCGACCAGGAGTTCCTTCCCTTTGTCTTCTACTGGAATCTTGGGAAGACTGGCCAGATACCAGGTCCGCTCAGTGACTCCAGAAATGTGGATAGTTGCCCCAAAGAGGATCCTTGTAATCTCTACACCAGCAGAAGGTAGCTGAATATCTGCTGGAATAGACATGAAGATGTCTTCGAAAGACATTGCTTCATCTGTTGATAGCACCACTGGCTCTGTCTCAATATTCTCAGACAACTCATCACCTGAACCCACCTGCTGGTTCCCAACTGCTGTCGTTGCCTGATCACCCATAATTGTAACCATCTCCTCTACTGGTTTCTCTGCAAGAGTCTGCACCGGCTGGTTTCCACTATCAACACCAACAACTACTGTTTCCATCTCTTCATCAGTGTCTTTGGGTGTGACAACTTGGCTATCAGTTTGGAGCATTTCATCTAAAGCCCCATCGAACCAGTTTTCTACCCTATCACTTGATTTATCATCCTTATCATCAGAATTTGAATCCAACTGATTTAGAACTTGGTTGATAACAGTGTCGGGATCATCGACAAGTGAGAGATCTTTATCAGCAGCTGCCTCACCAACTTCAACAACTAGTTCAACTGCCGCTACTGATTCAAAAACTGGTCTATCAGCTTCTATTTCTTCATCTGTATCATCAGGAGTGATAACTTGTCGTTCAGCAGCCCATTTGGCAATAATTTCTTCATGGGACATATCAAACCACTGCCTCTCATCAGTTATATTAGCTGGTTGATCTCTATCAGCAGAGGCATCAACTTCAGTAGCAACTGCCTCTTCACCATCAACTACACCAGTGACCGCGTCAACTGGTTGATCAGCAGAGATATCATCCTCTGCAGCTGGTTGCTCAACAGGTTCCTCAGCAGTAGGAACGCCAGTAGATGGCTCAACCATTTGTATAGGCACTGCCTCTTGTGCGACAACCACTATCTCCAAGGTAGATGGAGAAGAACCAGATTTCTTCTTTGAAGTTCTCTTCTTCTTAGGAGCTGGTTCTGCAGCAGCAGCAACAGCTGGTCTCTTCTTAGACGCAACTGGTTTCTTTGATTCCTTCTTCATTGGTGGGGAAACAGCAGCTTCTTCCACACCCAATTTATCATTGATAGAGATATAGCGGTGCACAGTCTTGTCTGTAAGGATTTTGGAGGCAGGAAACTCAGATGATTCGCCCAATCTCAAGTTGGGAATGCTCTCCAGCAGGAGACTAATTTGAACAGCAAAGCCCTTGGCTTGCTTTGATCTGGCAGTAACCATTTTCTTCAGAATGTTGAACAAAATACGGGCCCAATTCATCCTAATTCCACAAACAACTGCTGTCAATAACGAAAACTTCTCTATTGTGAGGGCATTGAAGGAACCGACCTTTACTGATATTGACTTCGCCACGATGTCACACAGAAGGTGATATTCAATCTTCATTTGGCCCTTCCTCCCAGACAGACTAACTAGCTCTCCTGACAATGAAACGATGCTCCTAGCATCAAAAATCTTATCCTTGGGCATTTCTGATAGATCTGCCAACCCATTAACAGGAAGCTCAAAGGTTTCTGCAAACAACTGCTCCGAAAACTCCACTGGTACACCGTTCATGGTACTTACCACCAGGCCGTCCCTCACGGAACCATTGTTGAAGAAATCAACCAACTCCGATTCATAAATCACCGCAGGGCAACCCAAAAATCCCTCTAGGCCAGAATCCATCAGGGCGTTAAACACAGAGATCATACCTGGGTTTTCCATAGCCAACACGAATGAAAAATCTATATGCACAGTGTTAGAGTAGTACGCAGAAGCCATTGTTGAAGAGAAGAACTGATAGAGCTCCTGAGAAAGCTTCGCAAGAAAGTATGCAGAGAATACGTACAAAGAAAAATACGAGAGAAAGCAAATATGAAAGGTAAAGGAGAATGGAAAGACACACGCGGTAAATCAAGTCCAAATGGATTTGTTCTTTGTTCCCCCTGTGTTGCTGGATGGTTTGCAGCGGCTGGATCAGCAGACGTCATATGATGTTGAACATTGTTAGTGTATACGTCTGCTTCCAGCTGGTAAGAAGTGCTAGCGACTGGTTGACCAGCCGGTGGACTAGATACCAATTGAAGAGGACTCGCGACTGGTTGTCCAGTAGTTGGTCCTAATACCGACTGATAATTCCTTGCGGCTGGTTTTCCAGCTGGTGATGTTGATATTGATTGATATGTACTCCCAGCTGGTGCAACTTCTGGTTGAGCAGCATTTTGATTCTTTGTCGCTTCATTTCCAGCAGCTGGTGCACTTGTAGGACACTGATCCTGATGCTGATCCATGTTAGTTAAATCAATAACAGCTGGATTACCTATCATGTCCTGTTGACCATTGTTTTGCGTTATAACCACTGCTGGTTGTTCCCCTCAGCTGATTGTCTTTGTGGCACGTCGTCGTCTGATTCTTCAAGACTTGTTGACTCCAGACGTGAACACAAATCGTGTAAGCTTGCAGCTGAATTTGACTTGAAGCTGGTTTCATCAAACACTACGTGTGCTGATTCCTCAACCGTTAAGCTTCGATTGTTGAACACTCGAAATGCTTTGCTCACAGCTGAATATCCTAAAAAGATACATGCATCAGATTTAGGTTCAAAGGCTGTTAGATGCTTCTTGCCATTGTTATGAATGAAACACTTGCATCCAAACACCCTGAAATATGAGATATCAGGTTTCTTGCCATTCCAGATCTCATATGGGGTCTTATCATGCATTCTATTTATCATCGATCTGTTCTGAGTGTAACACGCTGTGTTAACTGCTTCTGCCCAAAATTTTTGAGAAATACCGGAATAGGCAATCATAGATCTCGCAGCTTCTTTTAAAGTCCGGTTTCTCCTCTCAACTAAACCATTTTGTTGAGGAGTTCTAGCTGCAGAAAGCTCATGCTTTATTCCAATGTCATCCAGATAAGAAGATAATTTTTGATTTAAAAATTCTGTTCCTCGATCACTCATTATCCGGTTGACTGTACAAGATTTTTCATTTTGCAAACGTTTTAAAAGCCTAATCAACTGGTCAACGGTATCAGATTTTGCCTTTAAAAACACTACCCAAGTATATTTAGTAAAATCATCAACAACGACTAGGGTGTAGTTCATTCCCCCTAAGCTGGTTATAGAAACAGGACCAAAAAGATCCAAATGCAAAAGCTCTAGGCTTCGGGAAGAACGTTTACCGCCTTTTGTTTTGAAAGTGGATCGAATTTGTTTTCCCAGTTGACATGCTGCACAAATCTTGTCCTTAGAAAAACTGAGTTTTGGCAGACCAGAAATCATATCATGTTCACTCAACTTGACAAGTGTTTTGAAGTTCAAGTGATTCATTCTTTGGTGCCACAGCCAGCTCTTGGAAGAACCAGCTGCAAGGCACAACTATTCAGACTTCACGTGATCTGACCAATCGATAACGTAGGTATTCCCCGAACGTTTACCTACCAATACAGTCAGACCAGTTGAATTCTGAACTGTGCATGTGTGTTGTTGAAAATTAACAAGGAAACCTTTGTCACAAAGCTGACTGATACTGATCAGATTGTAACGCAAGTTATCAACAACTAGAATATCAGAAATAGAGATGTTACCATGGGTAAGTTTACCCTTACCCACAGTGTTACCGTAAGCATTGTCTCCAAAGACTATTTTTGCTCCTTTGTGAGGAACAACGTCTGTTAGTAGCTTTGGATTTCCAGTCATGTGTCTCGCACAGCCGCTATCCAGGTACCACAATGTTGTTTCAACTGCTGCTTTGTACCTGTTATCCTGCAATCAAACAAGCAGCTTTTGGAACCCAATTTTACTTGGGTCCATATTGGATTACCCCTTTCGGGACCCAGACTTGAATTATCCTTACGGTCTTTCCAGTGTGTGGGTCCACAAACGTCTGTGCAGAATTATCGTGAGATCTTTTGAGTTTAGATTTGACATGTTGACCATATGAATCTCTCCTTGGCTGAGTATTTTTCCAACCAGTTTTTTCATTCTTTGAGCTACGCCACGGCTGGTTAGGAACAAACGGTTTTTGACCAGCTTTCGCTTTGTCTTTGTCCAGTTTGTTCTTTAGCCAGTTAGGCTTGAAGCTCTCAGGTTTTGAAAAGCCGATACCAGCTTTTCCATTATCGCTCAACTTCTGATCATCATATTTTACCGACTCAAGGCAGTCATATATCACATTAGCTTTGACAAAGCTCATTTTATTGAACTTGTCATAGGCCTGCTGTGACTGAGTACTGGTCTCTCCTTCACTGAATTCACTACTATTGAATCCCAAACCAGACTTATCATTGGCTAGTTTTTTACTCTCGTTCAGTTTGTGAAGAGATCAAGAAGACCGATTCCAGGCGCTCACTACTTGATTCAATATTTTGATTTCAGCTTTGAGCTCACTGGTCTCATTTTTCAACACATCATTCTCAGCTGTTAGCTTACTCAACTCAGTCTTCAAGCTGTCAATATCTTCAAGCTCATCAGAACTTGATTCAATCGAACTACTTTTTAGACTCATGTTTTGAGCTTTAGCTTCCTCGAATGAGTGAGAAAGCTTCATGTACTCTTTGACCATGTCATTTAGTGCAGTGACAAGATCTTCTCGTGTAAATTCAATGTTTGAGAAATCGAATACCTCATCGTCCGAAGTTTGATCAGCCATGAGGCAATGAACTTCCTCCTGTTCACTGTCACTTGAAGAAGAACTGCTGCTGGATGAGTCTGAGTCAGTGTCTGCCGTCAGGCCCCGTGCTAATTACTAACAATTAACACAAAATAAGCGCATAAACACGGAAGCTAAAAATCAGGGCTTAAAAATTTTTCGAAATACAATGGGCCTGAACTTCAAATCATATATTCAAAATATTCAATACTCAAATATGAGTTGACTCAAACTCAAATGCAACAAGTAGCAACAAAATATCAAATCAAATACAGATCCCCAATACATGATAACACGGGGCATCCCCCGGTACAATACATATCATATATAGACTGGGACTCAGGGACGCGGGGATCGACCAGCTGAACTTCCACTCTGCCCAGCTAAAGTTTAAAAGTCGTAATATCAAGATTTGATAACGGTGTAATCGGTAGTTGCTAGTTGAATCATTATAAA